>JAHHUM010001041.1:11510-124905 GCA_036173005.1 Crenichthys baileyi | reverse complement strand
CAATACACACATCAGAAGTCCCCATACCGGAAAAATTCAAAGGGCGGGGTGAACGTGGCTCTCCCCTTGTAAAGAAAGGCCCGTGTTTCGAAATGAAAAACCCCGGGGAGACATCACCCCCCGAAATACCTAAAACACCCAGGGGACAGGCGAGGACTTTAGGACTGATTGGTTCACACAAAACAACGGGTACACAGCCAGCACTACTTCGGGATTTAAGACCTCACTTTTTTTTCCTCACCTATTTTGGGGCACAGGTACATTTTTTGAAGAATTTGTAAAACTCTGACCAGTAAAATTTTCCCGGGCCCGTAAAAAAAGGGCCCCTTTACACCCAAAGAGAATAATTGGGGGAAAAAAATTTTGGGGTATTTAATTTTCTTTTTTTAAATAGCCTGGGGAAAAACCCACAGTTTAATTCACATTTTTTTGGTTTTCCATCTTGGAAAAACCCCAAAAGAAGGGAAATAATGTGACAAATTGGGCTTTTTTAGGACCAAACAAGGGGGCTCTTCAAGAAAAATTAGTCTGCTTTCCATTTAAAAATTTTCAAAGAGAATGAAGAATTTTAAACTGAAAACTTTTTCATCTGAGACTCTTCTTTAGTTTAACCCCCCACTAAGAGAAAAAGGCTGCCAATAAAAGACGATCCTACTGACCCTTTGGAAAGGTTTAAAAGGGGCTAAAAACCACATAATGAAATTTGGTTAGCAGTTGTGGGGCCCCTTCGGGTTATAAACTTTTGACAAATGTTTTTTTGTTTCCATTGGGGGTTTTTTTATTCTCCCAGAGGGTGCAGCTTGTTGCATCCCTCACCCTTTGGGTCCCCCGGAAGGTCCAGGAAATTTTCCTCATCAGAGGAACACAGTAACGATTTAAGGGCGATATCCAGCTTCTCCATTTTACTGGGATGCCATAACCCCCCTTTTTTAGCATTTTCACAAAAAAACCCAAAAAGATTCAAACTTTATAGTCTGTTTTCTACTCATTTTTTATCAAAAAAGATGGAGCATTATTAAAAAAATCAAGAAACTGTGCAATATTGAGCTGTAAAAAGGTGATTTGCCTGTGGGATGACTTGTCAGCCAGGGCACGGGACAGTCTGAAGGCTCCAGCGTGTCCCCTCCAAGCCAACAGAGGCGTTTTTCCCTGCGAGTCGTATTTTTAAATGCAGTCGTAAAATGTCCGGGATCCTTGCTGATGTCGTAGCGCCCGTTCTTCATGCGGAAGTCCTTTCTCCCCTTTTTTGGGCCCGGCGCTCCGGGGAAAGCACCCGCCCCCAAACGTCCCCTGTGGTACAGCTGCAAATTTTGTAGAAAAAAACAGGATGACCACACTATTGAGAGATTGATTTTCCCACAGATACAGAGAAGAGTCAAACATGTTTGGGGGATCCTCTACCTTTTTTTTGCCGCCCCCAAAAAAAAAAGTTTTTGCCCTAAAAGTCTTTTTTTTTTTTTTTAAAAGCTTTTACATGGGCATTAGTTTCTGCCTCTCTGTCCCTTGAAGCCATGGCAGAAAAGTGTGGGGAAATGTAGGACTTTGTTCACCAGAAATATAGGAAAATTGGTACACTCGACTACAAAGTTGTGGGGGATTTCCAACTCCGAGTTCACGCTGCTTGCAGTACGCCCGACTATGTTCTGCCCTTTAAGATTTAAAGTTAGTTGTTTTCAGTGGCAGTTAGTTATTGAAAAGTTGCATTTTCTACAATACATAGAAACATGTATGTGGTTTATTTAGAAACTGAGAGAGCGAGACGAAAATCCAGGGTTTCGGCACGCTTCATTAAGTTGCATTTAAGACTTGTAAGATCTTTTAAAGATCCTAATGATTTATGATAAAGACCAACTTAAATGGCCTAAAAAAAACTAGGTAAGTTAACTTAAATTACAATATGTCTCATTAGACAAAAAAAAACATTTAAGATTATAATTTTCAAAACAAAACTCCAAAAGACCGTTTCAGAAGTTAAATTCTTTCAAGGGTTTTTGGCCTTGAAAGAATACTACTGAATGAATGCCCTAAGTGCATTTTTTAAGAAAATGAAATACATTTCAAATTAAAGTACAAAGTCAATGGAAGAAGAAAGGACTATACAAACATACAGATTTAAGATTCAATTCAATTCAAAAATACTTTATTGACCCCAAAGGGAAATTAAATGTTGTTGTAGCTCATATTATGCAGGTTTCTTCAAAGAGCCGTTGTAGATGCTGATGGCTGTGGGCAGGAAGGATCTCCTGTAGAGGTCTGTCTTACAGCAGATCTGAAGAAGCCTCTGACTGAAGACACTCTGTTGTTGTACAACAATGTGATAAGGAGGATGCTCAGGGTTCTCCATAATGTTCTTCATTTTATGAAGAATTCTTCTTTGCACAATGATCTCCAGAGGTTCTAGAGGAGTCCCCAGAGTCAGCCTTCTTTATCAGCTTGTTGAGCTTTTTAAGTCCCTGGTTCTGATGCTGCTACCCCAGCAGATGATGGCAGAAGAGATCACACTCTCTACAACATACTTACAGAAGATACAACACCAAAGGACCTTAGCTTCCTCAAGAAGTACAGTCTGCTCTGTCCCTTGTTGTAGATGGCTTCACAGTTGCATCTCCACTCCAGTCTGTTGTCCAGGTGAACACTGAGGTATTTATACTCCTCCACCACCTCTAGTTCTTCTCCCATGATGGATTGTTTCCACACCATGCCACAAAGTGGTCCACCAGCTCCCTGTACTCAGCTTCTTGTCCATCTCTGATCCCCCCCACAACTGCAGAATCATCAGAGTATTTCTACAGATGACAGGAGTCTGTCTTGTAAAGAGTGAAGAGGAATGGTGAGAGTACAGTCCCCTGTGGTGCTCCTTAGCTGCTGACTACCTGGTTAGACACACAACCCTTCCGTCTCACAAACTGTGGTCTGTTTGGCAGGTAGTCTTTGATCCAGGTGATTGTTGAGGCCTCCACCGGAGTCTAAATGCTAGTCTAATAAGATGTAACTAAATGCAATTTATAACCTATTATGAAAACTCCTGTAAAACATTTAAAGCCTTAAAATGTAGTGTTTTTAGATTAAGCTGTTTTAAGTTTCTAAGACCCCGCAAAAACCCTTTGGCGCAAAAGACCCCGCAAAAACTCATGAACCTATTACAGCATGGAACAAGCTGGAGTTAGAAATGTTTGTTCAGGTAAGGATCGCCGTTGTCAAGGAAACACAAATGGCTAATGTCAGAAGCTAGAGACAGTTTGAAATTTCAACCCTGCAATTATTTTGTGTTGGTTTGAAAATATTAGTAAAAAACATGTTAAATAAAGTAAAGTAACTGCTCTCTCACTCATGTGGCGTGACGTCACCTCTGCATCTAATACAGATACAGTAAGTAATGACGGCTCAGGGCAGGTACAGTAGTTTAAATACTGTTCTTAGGCCTTCTCATCTTTAAAGTTCTTAAAGAGAAATAGGAATAGTTAAAAACTGGTATCAGCTAGTTGAAGCTTTACAAATAAACGGAGCCTGGAAGACCCCCCCACATATTTCTGATGGATGTGTAATTACAACTGATTAAGCTGTGACAGCGCTCTGATTCACTGACCTGCAGACTTGGGGTCCTCCAGTCTCTTTCGAATCTGCGAGGTGAGGCTCTGAATGAGCGCATACACCTTGTCACAGGTTTGGACTGGATTCTCTATGACCTTCATTGAGTTCACCAGTGATGGACTGCCAGTTGGGGCCAACTGGACCAAAATGGAAACATAGAATCAGGCAGATAGCAGATATGAAGCAACATTTCACAAAGCCCGTTGATATTTTCTGAACTAACGTTGGACAATAACCTTATGATAGTCGTCTTGTGTAAACTGTTGGTCCTTCTGCATGATCTCATGTAGTCTGGCCTTCACCTTCTGCTGGCAGTCAGTCAGAGAGTCACTGTCCAGGAGTCCATTCATGTTGGCACTCTTTACCATTTGAACCAGGATTGGTGTCAGCTCCCCCTCCAGAGCCAGCAGGCCCTGGACAAACAACAAAAATACAGTACTGAAGTTGTCATGCGAGAGCAAAAACACACTTAAGGTTTAACATATTTTAGAAATGTCCGTTACGAATGAAAGTTTGGGTTTGCATAAGCAAAATAGTTACATCTAGATTTTGTCAGTTTGTACCACTGAGGATAAACCAAGAGAAGAATGAAAACTTCTGGCTTTGACAGATTTGAATGTAGCCTCAACACCAGTGTTCATTTCATCGACTGGGATAACATTTCTTTTTTAAGTACAAATAAAGAAAAAATTCCGAATGAAAAGAATGACTAGATGAAATTACTGCAGAGATATTGGAAAGATCCATCATCCATTCCTGCCTATCCGTGTGCGGGATATAACAAACACCGTTGGACATAACAACCTTGGCACGACACAACGCCTGTCCTGGTCTCCAGCTGTCACTGGGGGAGAGACGGGGTACACTGGACCGGTCATGCATCTCAGATCGTTTCAACCAAAGAAGGTTGGGGCTCTACAAAAATGAACCAACTGCAAAAGATTACCTCTTACTGTGGCGACAATGATTCTGTTTTTATGAGGGAGACAATAGGAAAGAAGCAGAGTGTCTCAAAGAAAACTAAAACAAGCAGTCGTGACTGTTGATGAAACTTAGATCCAGAAATTCAAAAGGACTGACAACTTCATTCTTGGCTTCAACTTTATAGTTTTTGTGCTGGGATATTTACACTTCTCGTTACTGAGCTTACCTCTTATTTGTTCTGTTTAAATCCCTGATAATAATAAGGTGCTTCTTGAACAGACATGCTGAAAAATAACTCAAAACAATGTTAAGAATTCATATATAAATTTACAGTCAGGTAGAACAAGCCTCATGGTGATGATGCACTCCATAATCAAAATCATTAATCATCATTTTGTTTCGGTTTACAGATTTATTTGGAAACATATTTCGAACTTGTGAAAATGTATAGAAAAATATAATTAAATATTTCAAAAACTAAAAAGGTAATATGTGTATTGATATGTTGCAAAGAAGAAACATTTTTATGCAGCTATCATGCTGGGTTTCCTTAGATAGACAAACTTTTTATCCAATTTGAATAAATAACAGAATCTGACTGCACTGTTCAATGATTCGGATTAATTGTAATGCATGTACCTGACTTTTGTGAAGTGCCTTGAGACGACGTGTTGTGAATTGGCGCTATAAAAAAAAAACTGAATTGAATTGAAACTGAATTAATGAAATGATTCTCCACACAAAGGTGGAAGAAGCCATCTGAAACCTAGACTTCAGTCGACCGACTTTGCTGACTAAAATGTTTTCTAAAACTAGACTAAAACTAAACTGACTACATGGGACTAAAAAACTAAATTCCATGTTAGCCAAAAGATTATAACTATGTGGTCTCAAAATAAACACTGCTCAAGACAACATAAGTCCCATTGCACATGTCCACTTTTTAATCAATGCATCAGTACTATTTTTATTTACTTCATACCAGGTGAAAATGATAGTGATAAGCTCAAATTTACCAAAACAGTATGAGTGTGGACTGAGGAGGCCTTTCTGCATTGCAGGACTGTTTTGAACACATTGACCGGGGCGTGTTCAAAGAGGGCCTCAGACCTGGATGACTGCAAGTCATCTGTATTAGAATATGTGCAGTTCTGTATTGATGCTGTCCTACTCCTCCTTCCCCAACCAAAAACCGTGGCTGAACAGTACGGTCCGGTCTTTGCTTGAATCACATGATACTGCCTACAGACTAGGTGACAGGCTGGCTAACAGCAGGACCCGGACAGACCTAAAGCAGGGCATCCGTCTGGCCAAACACAGGTACAGAAGGCGCATTAAGAAGAACTTTGCTGACAACAACCAATGAAATATGTGGAGAGGCATCAAAACAATAAAGGACTACAAGACCGAGAATCTGCAGTTCAGTCATGACTCCACTGTTTTCCTGGATGTTAGCTCAGCTTTTGATGCGGTAATTCCAGGGAAGCTAGCACTGAAGCTTCAGGACCTGGGGCTGCCTGCATCACTTTGTCAGGGACTTCATCTCCAATAGGTCTCAAGTGGTGAGAGTTGTCACCATTGGTTCTCAACACAGGAACACCGCAGGACTGTGTGCTTAGCCCAGTTCTTTTTACTCTGTTTATACATGATTGTACTGCTATCCTCCCCAGAAACACAGTTGTGAATTTGCAGACGACACCACCAAAGTGGGTCTCATATCGAACAATGAAAAGACAGGAAAACTGATCATGCTCATCTAATACAACGAGAGCAGGTGAAGCTCGTTGACAACATCGGGTTCCTGGGCATCCACTTCAGTTCTGACTTGACCTGGGGCCTCATGTACGAAAGATTGCGCAGCTTTTATATTAAAAGTTGGCAATAGGGAGAAATTCTGAAAAACTGCGGCGCACTAAGAATTCAGATGTACGAAACTGTGCGTAGACATGTGATCGCACATATAGCCTTAATACATCCCAATTTGCGGTGGATTTGGCACAGCTGCAGTTGGCACTTGGACCGCCCTGTCCCGCCAATAAATACATATGCAAAGTACAGGGGTTGGACAATGAAACTGAAACACCTGGTTTTAGACCACAATAATTTATTAATATGGTGTAGGGCCTCCTTTTGGGGCCAATAGAGCATCAATTCCTCTTGGGAATGACATATACAAGTCCTGCACAGCGGTCAGAGGGATTTTAAGCCATTCTTCTTGCAGGATAGTGGCCAGGTCACTACATGATACTGGTGGAGGAAAACGTTTCCTGACTCGCTCCTCCAAAACACCCCAAAGTGGCTCAATAATATTTAGATCTGGTGACTGTGCAGGCCATGGGAGATGTTCAACTTCACTTTCATGTTCATCAAACCAATCTTTCACCAGTCTTGCTGTGTGTATTGGTGCATTGTCATCCTGATACACGGCACCGCCTTCAGGATACAATGTTTGAACCATTGGATCCACACGGTCCTCAAGAATGGTTCGGTAGTCCTTGGCAGTGACGCATCCATCTAGCACAAGTATTGGGCCAAGGGAATGCCATGATATGGCAGCCCAAACCATCACTGATCCACCCCCATGCTTCACTCTGGGCATGCAACAGTCTGGGTGGTACGCTTCTTTGGGGCTTCTCCACACCGTAACTCTCCCGGGGTGTGGGGAAAACAGTAAAGGTGGACTCATCAGAGAACAATACATGTTTCACATTGTCCACAGCCCAAGATTTGCGCTCCTTGCACCATTGAAACTGACGTTTGGCATTGGCATGAGTGACCAAAGGTTTGGCTATAGACAGCCGCCGGTGTATATTGACCCTGTGGAGCCCGACGGACATTTCTGGTGGAAAAAAGGAGAGTTGAGGTGCACATTTAATTCTGCCGTGATTTGGGCAGCCGGGTTTTATGTTTTTTGGGTACAATCCGGGTTAGCACCCCAACATCCCTTTCAGACAGCTTCCTCTTGCGTTCACAGTTAATCCTGTTGGATGTGGTTCGTCCTTCTTGGTGGTATGCTGACATTACCCTGGATACCGTGGCTCTTGATACATCACAAAGACTGGCTGTCTTGGTCACAGATGCGCCAGCAAGACGTGCACCAACAATTTGTCCTCTTTTGAACTCTGGTATGTCACCCATAATGTTGTGTGGATTTCAATATTTTGAGCAAAACTGTGCTCTTACCCTGCTAATTGAACCTTCACACTCTGCTCTTACTGGTGCAATGTGCAATCAATGAAGACTGGCTACCAGGCTGGTCCAATTTAGCCATGAAACCTCCCACACTAAAATGACAGGTGTTTCAGTTTCATTGTCCAACCCCTGTAGTATAAGTAGCAGGATGTTACCCATCACGTGTCCAAATAACCATGGCAATGGTGCTGTGACAGTCAGAACCAGTTCCTGTTGGCGGAAAACACGTTTAGAGAGACTGTGTCTGCACACCATGAGAGATGTTTGTAGTAAATTGCAGCAAACCGACAACTTCTTGAATGACATCAGCGACTCAAACCTGACTTGAAATAGTTGTCGGCTCGAACCCATTTACCGGTAGTTCTACAATGACTGCATCAAATCCACACAGCACTCTGCATGGCTTCCGCACATTTTCACGGCAGGTCAAAAATTTGCATAGATTTACGCACACTTTCATTTTTGTACATGCCAAGTTGTGTGTAAAACATTGCGCCGCAAGATTTTTGTGCGCTTCATACATGAGGCCCCTGGTCCTTAAACACCTCCTACCTGGTGAGGAAGGCCCAGCAGAGGCTTTTCTTCCTTAGAGGCTGAAGGGGGCTGGGCTCTCATCTTGGCTGCTGGCCAACTGTTATAGAGCCAGAACAGAGAGAGCATCTTTTGCCGAAATGTATGGTATGGGAACTAGACCATACCGGACCTAGTACGAGTGATGACAACGGTTCAGCAGATAGTAGGAGGCATACCTTTTCCCCAATTTGGACTCCCTATATGAGGATCGGGTACAGAGAAAGGCAAGGTGCATTGCGGCATACCCTAACCACACACCCCGGAAATGGACTGTTTGTGTCTCTACCTTCTGGAAAGAGTTCTAGATCATTACCAACAAAGACAAGCAGGCTAAGAACAGCTTCTTTCCCTAGAGCTGTGAGATCTATCACCCTTTCTTCTTTAATCATGTTTTATCCCACCCAAAATCAATTTTGAAAGGTTTTTGGAATTATTGTCTTGTAAGAACATTCCCATTGTGTCCAAGATTCCCCCCATCTGTGCTGTTGGTTTAGGATCAAGTTGAAAAATTCACAGAGATAGTCCTACATTATTGTATCCCCACTGTGCAAAGCACCACTACCAATGACAAAATTACCTCTACCATGTTTTAAAGTTGATGCAAAATTAAAAAGCTTCACTGGGACTTATCCAGAAAGGCCTCATCGTGTCAGCAAAACAGTTTAGTCTTTATTTCCACTTACCTTGGCAAAAGCTGCAGCTGTCATCTGAACCCTGCCTTCATCGGAGGCGTAAATCTTCAGATCGTGGCGGTAAGTGCTGTGCAGACGCAGCAAGCCGCAGCCAGGAAACCCCGCAAAGTCACCTGAAAGATTGAGCACAAAGTAGACCGCACTTGTTACCTGGCTTGTTTACAGCATTGAGTAGAGTAAAATCGTTTCTTTTAGGGAGGGCTCAATCAGCAAAGACAACAGAGAAAATGATGATGTGTTGATTTCACCTTAAATACCAAAGGTTCCCCTGATAATGTTAAACATCCAACCCCTAAGCAGGTAGAGCATCACTTTCAGTTCAAATGCGGCAATTTTAAACTATTTTAAGTGATTCTGACAAAGCTTGTTTCGCTTGAATGTGAACTTGATTTATGAGGTTTGAACTCCATGTAAAATGAATTGAAAGTGAATAAATGCTGAGTAAACCTCCCGAATACCCGAGCTCAGCCACAGGTTAGATCAAACATTTTAGATTCATTCTTTTCATGCTTTAAATACATCATTTACTTCAGTGCCTTGCCTACATTTTCATCATCTCTGAACATTTCCCACATTTTGTCACTACAAACTTCCGTGCATTTTGCTGCTTTAAATGACAGACCAACACAAGCAGCATACTTGTGAAGTAGAAGGAAAATGATACAGTTGCTCTGATAATAAAATGTAATTACTAAAAAACAATTCTCTTCAAAAGTCACCCTCATAAATCCATGTATCCTGTGAAGGCCTCCGAGGTCAGATGAGACCCAAGTTTATTTTTTCTGGCCTGGTTGCAAAAACCCTGCACATTTAACCAACACTGCACATCACCTTCATCACACAGCTATTAGTGCACTCCACAAATCTGCTTTTAGAAGAGTGGCAAGAAGAAAGCCATTGCTAAAAAAAAAGCCTAAATAAGTCCCATTTACAACTTTTTTTGTTGGGCTGCACAATTTATGGCAAATTTCTCCCCATCACTACATTACTGCACCCAATATACATAAGAACTGCATGGGCTGCAATAAATGTAAGCTTTAGTATTTAAGTACCAGACATTCATCCTGTAATATATTTGGTGACACTTGTTTAACACTTCTGGAAGGTTTTAAAAGGTAAAGAGATGAAGGTGGTGAAGTCATTAAACTACAACTAATTAGTTGCCAAATGCCAAAACAGCAGATGTACGCCATAAGCAGGTTTATCTATAAAAGTTTGACACTGAAATATTGAACTTCATATCGACTACTAATAGACTACTCATTATCTGGGGTCTATGTCTGCCGTGAACCCAAAGCAGGAAGGCATTTACACTTTGTTTATAGCAGTTCGCATTTCACATATCTTTAGCGCATCTTTCTCCAATATCATCACATATCAGATGTTTTCCTATTATCATGCAGCCCTATTTTTTGGGCAACAGGCAGAAATCTATGGCTGGCTGTAAACGATAGCAGCACGTCATCCAGATCCGTAGCTACCAATCCTCACAGTGAAACATCATGGCGGCATCATGCTGTGGGAATGCCTTTCTTTCCCTCCAGGGAAGCTGGTCAGCTGTCCTGCAGGGAAAACTGGTTAGAAGCTGCAAAAGACTTGAAACTGGGGCAGAGCTTCACCTTCCTTGCAGCAGAACGACAACTATGACCATACAACCAGAGCTAAGATGGAACGTTAGGGATCAATGCATAGCCATGTGTTAGAATGGCCCAGTCAAAGTCCAGACTTAAAACTAATGAACAATCTGTGGCAAAACTAGAACATTTTGAAAACCACGTATCATTTTCCTTTCGCTTTACATTTATGTACTACTTGGTGTAAATACTCCTTATAAATTACATTTACATTTGTGGCTATAACAACACAAAATGTGGAAAGGTTCAAGGGCTATGAGTACCTTTGTAAAGCACTATCCATCTCTGCTGGCTGAAAACTAACGCTAAACCACACTGTTGCTTTGTGCATTTTCCAGTTGTGTACAGCCCAGTAGCATAACAATATTCCCTGGAGATGTAATGTTTTCTTGCCTTATTTGATGTAGAACATGTTGGCGACTTGTCCTAATCTTAAATGCAAGGCAGAATATAGACTAACCCTCAAACAAATCACGTAGAAAAATAAAGAGTGTGGTGGACGGCCTCAGTAGCACATTAACAATGGCACAAACAACCCACAGCAATCTCAATATAAAACAAACATGAGTTGTAATATGAGATAAATCAAAATCACAACGAGGTGAGAAGAAATAACAGCGTGTTAGAGGAAGGAGGGACGGAGGTGCTTAATAGGAGAGGAGTGGCGGAGCTGTGACAGCCAGGAAACCCTCGTCTTACCAAAGTCAACAGGGGACTCGCAGCCGAGGGACCGCCGATTACCGGCTAGTAGTGTACACATAGCAATAACAGGTAAGAAGAGAAGAGCAGAGTTAATTGACAAGAAGTTGTGAATAAAAGATGTACCACAACATTAGCTGGGATGAAATGTGACATCAGAGGAAAAAAGAAGCAACAAAGGGAGAGTTTACATCACAGCATCTACTTTTAGTTCAATTTCAGGTTGGGTCGTACTGGTAATGTTCTGCATGCATCCTTATAAAGCATTAGGAAGAAAGGTCTGTGCAAAGAAATAAACTTGACAAGTCAGTTGAAGAATCCTAAAATTATCAAGTCAAACGAAAACCTTCATGCAAAGGAATACTTTTTCAAAACCAACATTTCTTTTTTTCTCCACAATACAGGAATGATTAGGAGTACTCTGCTACAAGCCCACAACCAGCAGCGTTGTAGTGGAAACCAGCAGCATACTGCAAACCAACACACAGGCTGTGGGCAACATGTAGAGCCTGACAACCCACTGATGTTTACATTGGATTTAAATGCTCAAGTTCTCCTCAGGTATGAACCAACACGTAGTTTGCATCAGCAAATAAGCATTTTTATCCCCAAAAACAGCTCTTGTACTACATCGATCAGGGGAATATTAATAAATTAACAGTTGTAATACATTTTAAAGTATTGCAGGGTTTCCTCTAGGATTTATATTAATAACTACATTACTGAAATGCAACATATGTCCTTGGAGCCCCAGAATTGGAGGAATTCTGGGGAAGCTTTAAGCACTAACAGCACCGTTTGATATGTTCGATCCTGCAAAGGAATCATTTTAACAATAAATTGGATAACTGATGTTTTATCTGCTTCATCTCAATATGCTTTTCATAAATAAACATGTTATTTATTTTATATGACTGTTATAAACAGGAAGACAATAAAACAAAACTATTATTAATGTTCGTTCCCTGTCTTTGAAATTATGCACTATTTGTACTGGTCTGTCCCATAAAATCCCAGTTAGAACAGTTAAAGCTTGTGGCTGTAAAATGGCAAATGGTTTAAGGGCAGGAATCCTTTTGTATCGAAGTGCACATTTAATTTATCATGCTGGACTTTTTTACCTTCATCACTTTAAAATACTAAAGCCAGAGCTGATAAAACAAACGTAACTCCAGGTTGACCTCTGTACTCACAAATCTCAGTCTACAGACTGCAGGTTTATATTCTGATGAGAGCACTTTTCTAGGCTGGAGTTAGCAACGCAATGAACAGTTACACAGTAATTAAAGGATGTAGATTTTAATCACCAATTGTGTTTAACTTCACTAATAATAGAAGAGAAAATACTATGTACTGAAGTGAGGCTGTTCCCAATGTATGTTGTCCATACTAATCATATATCTGCTACACAATTCTAATGGGTTTTTTTTATTGATAAACTTTCCATAAAACAACGTTGTATTCAACAACCAACAGGGCTGCATCGGACATTTTCGATACAACTATATAATATTTATAGAGGTGTTATTTTGAGACACGTTTGACACAGGTCAGCAACATGATCGAAACATAGTTTGCCAGAAAAGAAGCATTCTATGGAAACAGTTCATTCTTTGTGAATGCACATAGTCTCTGAGGTGTGTCTGTTTGCTACCTTGACCTCCAGGGTACATGCAGCGAAAGGCCCTGCCCAACTCCTCGGCCTGAACCCGGCCAGCAGGTGTCAGCTCCCCGCCCCACTTCAGCACCAGCAGCAGAGATGGACCGTCCTTCTTACAGTCTGGAAGGAGCAGCAGCAAAAAGCTTAGTCTTTAATAGTGATCATTGTTTAACAAGACATGTTTATGGTATCTTTTGATAATGTAACTAAGTTGCATCAAACATCACTTATTTACAAAGCTTCTTTGAACAACTGATAATGTTCCTGAGTATATCATATTTCAACATGCTGGAAGAGAAAACAAAAACAAAACAAAACAGTATATCAGACAATATAACTATGGGTGGCTCTGAAATGTCAAGATGTCGGTCTCATGATTTCCCCAAGAAATTATAAACACAAAAACAGCTACAAAGGAAAATACATTTTTTAGACCAGAGTTTGACTACAATGACCCCCAAGCCATGAGAGATCCTGCTCTAGATGGCCACGCTAAAACAAACGGTAAAGATGACAATGATGGTCTTCAGAAATTTGACAGGTACAAATCTGCTTCAATTGCTGTTTTCCTATTTAAGTGGGTTCTATGCATACATACATGTCAGGTTTAAGATGAGTAACCTTTGTATTCTGCTTGTATAACTTGAAAAGGTTATGTGATTTGCCAGAACAGAGATGCAGCATCCAGTCTGCAGCTATACCTTAAATTACCCAAACAGCTTCTTTCTTTGCAAGTGCAAAGAGATGAGATTTTTTTCCTCCTTGCATCTCCGTTCTGGTGTTAATGCAACAGTAAAGATGGCAATGGTACAGCATGTTCATGAAAGGGGCATTTGGGTAGGTTTGGACTTATTCAAGTGTAATTTTTGTGGTACTGGGTGATGCAGGAAATCTGTAGGAAAATCATGACACATTGACCAGACATAATGGTTTTCATAAGAACTCGGCTCAAAATGAGCCCTTTCATAATGAAAACTAGGCATTCCAGTGTGCCCTGGTCCTCTTCACAAACCGGTTCTATCCATTTCATTTTGCTGATGGTGGCTAGAGGGCTCGGTGGTGCAGATTGTACAGCAGCCTTACTTCTGTCAGTCTGCGCCAGGCAGCTCTGGCTACATTGTAGCTCACCACTGTCAGTGTGTGAATGACTGATTGTAGTGTGAAGCACTTTGGGGTCTCTGGGGACCATTTCATTGTTGCCAAACTTTCCTGAAATCCACTGTTCTCACCATACTGCACAAACATTTTGCTGCAGCTGTATAGAAAACAAATAAAACACCTTTTAAGAAGGAATTTGCAACTAAAAGAGGAGAAAACAAGAAAAATACAAATTAACGTACACAAAGGAAACCTGATACCTTACGTGAGGTCACCATAGACAGAAGCTTGGTTTTGAGCGGGAAGATTAGATTTTGATTAAATAACAATAAACAGCAAAACAAAAAGAAACACTGACTATAACATTTTGTTCTGTAGGTGACAATTTATATCTAAAGTGATCTGGACTAATGTTGCAGAAAAATCCGACTGGCAATTTTACTTTTGTTTTTAAATCACTTTTGACTTGGACCAAAAATGCATAGTGGTCCACTCAAAATGGGGCTTTATCATGCAGCCGACAGAAACCCAATAATAAACAAAGTGTTTGTTTCTACCTTCTTCTTCGCTGGAGGCTTTAGGCTGGCCATTTCGAAGGTAGGTCAGCTGGACCTTCCTGTTGATACCAGAGAAATGACCATACCTGCAACAAACACATGAAACGGACAAACAGTAAGGAGAACTGCACAGAGACAGACGAGGACCAGAATCAGTCTCAGCTCTAAGGGCTTTATTGGATGTGCAACACTAAACACACGTCTAGGCTCCATTCCAGGTTTCTTACAACACAAGCTTAAACCAATAAAAAGAACAAGGCAACAACCTCCAGATCTGACACGCAGATAATAAACATGGCTAATACATGTATTAGCAGGTGGTTTAATGAGAGTTCAGTTACCTATTGGGTCCTTCAGAGTTAAACATTTGTAGCCAAGTAGTTCCAGCTGAATTCCAGACATGGTCTTAGTGAGTAGAATCAAGTTAAGCACGTATTAAAGATCTGCCACATTCTGCTAACTAATGAATACTAAAGTGTTTGCTTAGAGGTCAGGCAGCTGGGCAGGGATCTCAGAAAGCCATTTCATTTAGGACCCTGAACCCAGAAAAATAAAGCGGGGCAGGAGACACTGAGCAGATGTGGGAAGTTTTTAATGAGAAAGTGGGTTTTCTTTCAAGGAAACAAAGTGGACAGAAGAATTTAGGTATGATATAAAACCCAAGTGAGTTAGGCAACTTAGATGTGCACTACAATGTAACTAAGGGACCCTTGTTAACAGGAATCTAATTTAATGCTTTATCTGCATCATCCTTGTGTGTGCTTCTTGGCGGTAAAACACCCCTCTGCTACATAAAGAGTTGTTGGACTCGTTTTCCTTTCCACAAAATCACTCTTAAAATCCTAGTTCACAACACAACACTGTATATGTTGTTAGTAGTTAGTCTGTAAATGCAGACTAACTACTTTAACTTGGCATATACTGGTAGAAAAGCTAGCAGTAAAATAAGTAACTAGCCCGATTCACTAAGATTGCTCTGGAGCAAGAAGATGCGTCGAGGATGGCTTTTGTTTAGGCCATCGTTCAGAGGTGGCCTGGGACTTGTGAGCATTAGTTTAGTAGTCTAAACACAATCCGTCCTTGGACACCGAGCTGAATCTCAGACATCTTGATCTCTGAATAACTATGTAATGCAACGGATTAAAGAAACATTTGCAGACTTGCCGGTTGCCCAGTTCACAGCCCACGCTGTGACATGGTGCCGGCATGTTTATTTGCATTAAAAGAAGGTGATTCTGATCTGATCACCAAGAACAGATTTTGAGGCCAGAAGGGAACTGTTGTGAACCGTCCTGATCAGCCAGGATTCGTGTTAACACCAGATCTGAACAGGGCCTCTGTGTCACAAACCCTGCTGGCCTTAGAGAATAGGATGCACCCCCCCAGGCAGCAATTCACATAAATGTACATTCAGCACATATATAGAGTGCCTTCCAAAAGTATTTCCACCCCTTTTACTCCTCATTTTGTCATGTTACAACCACTTACTATCTAATTGGATTCTATGTGATAGAACACCACAAAGCAATGCATTAAGGTGTAGAAGAGAACGGGTACATGGGCTTTAAATATTTTAAAGTGTATTATGAATGAATCCACTTCATGCTAAAGCCTTCATTTTTTTTTACTGAGCATTCAATCAAAATTTACGAACACACTCTGAACCCAGAAGACCAGCAATGGAACACTAAACCCAGTATGAAGGCAGATAATAGGCAGGATGAAGACGACATTAGGAGATTAAGAGTCCAGCATGTATGGTGAGGACAGCATGCACATTAAGGAGGAAAACACACTGATCTGCACACGCAGGAACACAGTGAAATAATCATTTGACTGTGTATGAGTCAATGATTAAAGCTAAAATAAATGGTGTTTAGAGAAAATGGTACAGTACGTGTACAAAACATTAGGAAAGCTTTCCACATTTTATTATAACACTCTGATCTTATTTTATTAACCGTCTAAACTTGTAAAAATGATTTTAATGAGTGGAATCTGAAAAATTCCAGCTTTTGCCAAGATTGGCCAGACTGGTCTCTGGTGCATACATTTTTTTTAATGTTCCTAATACTTTGCACACTCAGTTTACGTTGACTAAAGGAGGGTAGTAAAACCTCATCCTTTAAAGTAAGAAAGGAGAGGGTGCGTACTGATTCACATTCAAGCTGGATTCCCTTGTGGAGAAAGAAGGACGAATGGGAGGGCAGGAGAAAAAAGGGACAAAGGGGGAGGAGAAGAAAAAAAACAGACAGTTAAAGTCAAGACGAGAGGATGGTGCTTTCATGGTGAACACGTGTTTGGCAGAGAGTATGAAAGAGATGAATGGGCCCTGCTGAGGTGTTGAAAGGTGATCCGCAGATGTAGAAGAACCTGCTAATGAATGATGTTCCCAGAAAACCGCAGAGAAAATGATTGATTGTGTGTGTTTAGCTGCAAGCTCATATTTCGGGTGAAATGTCACTCACATTTCCAACACTGTCTTGAGCTGCTCCAGCTTGGACGACTTCTCCTCGATCTCACAGTCGTTGTGCTGGCCAAGTTCAACCAGCAGCAGACGGGCGATATCTAGCACTTCCTGGAATCACAGTGGCTTTTATCCGTAACTGAAGATTTATCTTTGAGTTCTCTGCCCAGAACAAACATTCCCTCTGCACAGCTCCTCACTATGATTACATAGTACAGTCTCATGGCAGAACACACCCTCAGCAGAAAATAAATAGAAACTCTGATACAGAGACAGGAAGAATGTGGAAATCTGAAAGATTGAATACCTAAGAAATATCTCCAATCTTGATTGTGATGAATAATATAAACTCATCATTTTGTACTCAAAACATGTTTATTGACATAAAAGCAAACCCTTACCCCACCCACCCCAGAGGAGATCTCTCTCCATCTCTGCATTAATGATGGATTTTCACAGGCGCACATTAAACACAGGTCCAATATATAGGCAGTATCTCTGCTCAACCCTGTTCAAAGGCTTCTGTAACGTAAAACAATGACATTTTCATGAATAATTGTAATCACAAATCACAAGCCATCAATAACAGTGAAACCGATTAATCTGAAATTAAGTGCAGCAGTCCTACTCAGTGTTCCCTAATATTTCGTAATTTATATCCTGTAGTTGAAAGCATAGTTAACAGAGATGTTTCAAAGGATCAAAAGATTCACAGACAAAATAGCCCCTAAAAATGGGGCAAAAATATAAAACAGTTCTCCAAATTGATGAAAAAACAAGACTGAATCTGATCAGGAAGAAGCCAAGAGTCTGCTGGCAAAACTCGAGAAGCTCCATGAATTTTCAACACATACTATTTGTGTACCACCTGTGTCAGCAATCTAATGCATTCCCAATATTCCTGGACTAAGTAGAGGAGTTACAAGACAATTCTTTTCTTCCAAACATAACTTCCACGCCAGGCTAAAATCTCACAAAATCTTCCTGTCAGAAGGAACCAAACTGAACGTTTTAGACCATAACTCCAAATGGTATGTTTGGCACATCACCAAAAGAATATCATATTCACAGTTAAACATGGCAGTGGCAGTATCATGCTCTGGGGTTACTTTTACCTAATTAGAAATATGTTTTGTTTTTTTGTTTTTTAAATCTAGTGGATGACAATCTGTTACCAGTTAATTGTTTTGCCAAAACCTTTAGGCGTCTGCTAGAAAGCTGAAGACAAAAAGAATGTCAAACTGGGTCATTAATGCAGCCAACTTAAGCAAACTCTACCAATTCTGCAAAAAAAAGTGTTCACAAATTGAGCCACAATTATGCTAAAACCCAATATTAGCGAGCATATATGGACATTTGACTGTGTATTTATAATTTTGAACCTGTGTGGGTGAAAGGAATTCTGAAATTGATTCTCATTTGTGAGCGTAACTCTTCATCCACCATAAAAAAAGCTGAAATAAATCCTTAAAAAGCCCAAAATTAATAGGACAATCAAGCTCCTGATGAGTGTATGCAAACTTGAACTGGAAATGTAGCTTCATATGAGAGGGAGTGAAAACATTACACTGAAAAAGTATTGGTGTTTAATGTTTAAAAACAGAGAACTAATGAGGCAGAAGAGACTTACTGACCTGCAGCTGTTTGGGCTTTTTCAGCTTTAGCTTGCCTGTCTTGTATCCTCCATACTTCTTAAACAACTCAAAGAAACTGTTCAAAAAAGCAAAACAAAACATTGGGATTAAGGGATTAAGAGATTAAGGAACACAGATTGATTTCGATAAATAGCTTCTATATCAATTGCATAGGAACATGTTCTACATAAACTACAATATGGACAGATTTGTATTTAATAAACTCCCTTGAAATGCAAGTTAGTGGCACTAATTGAATGTAAAAGAAAGAAATTCATCATATTATTATCACGTGTGGGCAAACTGACTATGTCCAACCTGAATTAGATCAGAAGCAAAGCAAGTATGACTACGGCGAGTCCTTCAGTCCATATCTCTGGGTATACGTCTCATGCAGTATTTTGTGTGATTACCTAAATTACAGAGCATGTGCTGTATAGTTAGTTCGTTGTTAAATGTCCTTGTGAGACTAACTATTGGGAAGGAGAAAAACGGAGATCTTAAGGTGGAAAGAAACAGACTTACAGAGGGTGACGGACCTCCATTTTCATCTTTTGCTTTGGTGTTCGATCTCCATGACGAATGATGGCAATGACACAGCGAAGCTCCATCCTTATGAAAAGGAAAAAAGACATGGTGGAGGAGGACTAAAATAAATATAGAAAAATAAAGAGTAACTTGCACTGATTCCTAACCAGGGCTTAAATCAGATACTTATCATAAATCATTTCACTAATGAGACCTAGAAGAGAAAAAGGTCAGTAAAGGTCGAGGGATCCGGGACTCCCAGTTGTTCTGTATAAGGCTTGTTTCCCCCAGTTCCTTATTTATACTTAGTATAAAAATATTTATGTGAATCTATGTAAAGTTTAGACTTGTTTTGATTTACTTTTATTTTAAACCATTTATCAAACTGGAATTAATCTTGGCTGTAAAATTAACTCTGCATGGCATCAGATGTGCATCTGGCCAATCATAACGTCCTGCTCTACATCCCTAAGAGCAAACCACTGTCTTCCTAAAGTATTCACACACCTTGGCATTCTTCCCATGTTGTTAGGTTACAACTACTAACTTAAACAGATTGTATCTGGTTTTAGAATAATAATAGTTTGGATTGCATTTGTATTAAAATCCCTGTAGTCTGATATCCTTAAATAAAATCCAGAGCATACAATTAGTAAACAAAGTGTAATTTAATCTCAGTATAAATCCTGTGAGGGCTTCAGAGGTTTGTTAGAGAACATTAATGAACAAAGGAACCAAGGAAGACGTTTAAAACATGGTTAGGTTAAAAAACAATATCCCACATTTTTAAACATGTCGAGGACTGCTCAGTCCATCTTCTGAAAATAGGATAATTGTAAACTAAGAAGAGATGGCAGCTCCCCTAACGTGAGAAGCCATCTTTAAGGATTTTGACGTTTACTAGAGAGATTCAACACACTTTGTAAAGATTAAATTACATGCATCACTATCCAGAGCAACTGGTATGCTGACCGCCTGTGTTGCAGTGTTTTGGGTATCATGCATACATGGTTCCTGAGGTTGTCGGGACGATAGGGATGTCTTCAGCCTCCATGGGGATGGACCAGGGGATGTGCAGCTGGGGGCTAACTCTCTCATCACCATGTTCCTGGTGAAGACGTCAATGTCAAATGTATTGATATAGCACATTTAAAAACACGTTGACCAACATGCTTCACAATTACACCAATCATAAATTAGCAAAAAGAATAAAACTGTAATAATAGTAATAAAAAAAGAAAGAAAACAAAGATTTCTAAGATCTATTTAGCATCTCATACCTAGAAGCCTCAATAAAATAAAGAAAAAAAAAACTAAAACAGTGCAAGAAGCAGCAAAGATAAGTTTTGTTTATTATAATGCAACTTGCTGCTTACACCATGTTTGTTCTACATATTTGTTGGGGTTTGTTCATATGTAATGATGTATGTATATTTGACAGTTTCTAAAAGAGCACTGCAGGTCGAAGACAAATATACTATTCAGGGCTGCAGATCACCACAGATCAGGTCAATCGCTTCTTGTAAGAACAAGTTCAGTTTAATTAGTCATAATTCAGTGCCACATCACCTACCCCAACACTTTGGCACAGTCATCATAGTACTTCATGGAGTTTTTCACAAAGCTGAAGCCGTTCACGTCGCAGACGTAGGAATGGCCGTTGGCCCGGAGCAGATCAAAGCCACACACTGTTTGCTTTATGAAGAGAAAACATCACATATATCTATATAATTATCTATACAACTAAATATTTCTGACAGGAATGGTGAACACAGTAGAACACAACCTTTCAATCAGAAGCGCTCACAATTTAAAACAAACATAAGGGGGAAAAAACTGAAGGATCGAGACAAATTCATGAAATTAAACAGAACAGCTAGTACGGCTACTATGTGAAAGCCCTTGGTAGAAAATGAATCACATCCTATAACTAAACCATTTTACAGACCCAATTCGTTTCAGTGTCCAACAAAACTGCTGTATCAGCACAAATGATAATTAGTTCAACAAAGCAGTTCAGTTTAATAGTTTGTTGGAACATTAGAAGGATCCTCAAGTTGCCGAATTCTGAGCTATGAGGTTTAGCTCTTTACCACCCCTTTCTTTATTATTTAGTTAACTAAACACCAAATATATACACGTCATAAAATACAGCTTTAAATTTATTTGTATTTTTCATAACAGTCACTGTTAAAGCTGCTGGTTGAATGATTTTAAATGCTTACAGATGTGTTTACAGAGCTTTAGCATAAAGTCTCAATTAGACCATGAAAACACCAGATGGAGCTACACTCGTTAAGATGGGTGGCTGCTCGGAAAAAGGCCCACAGAAAGTTCTGAATTAAAAAGAAAGTAAATAATTTCCAGGTACCTTGAAGGCAAGGCAGACCTTGCGGGCCACCAGTTTCTCCATGGCGGTCAGCATGACGGGGTAGCGGATCTCCTTCCCCTCACTGTCTCTCTCCACCTTTCCGTCCAGAGCTGGAGACTTCCTGGCCTCAGCGTGGGCGTAGTCTGGGCCCACTGTGTAAACCTGAGACGACCAGGTAAACCACGCAGGAAGCGAACCATTTCAAATTGCTTCTAAAAAATTTCAATAATCACTTAACAACTGACAGACCCACTAATGTGATTCTCTGCCCTTCACATCAAATCAACATGTAACATTGTCCAGAAATTAGAAGGTCAGGTAACATCCGTAGTACCTTAACATCGGTGCCGTCTGTTGGCATGAACTCCTCATAGATGTAGGATCCAGTTTTTCGCACGTTGCTTTCTGGAGAGTAGACACTGCTGCGACTCCCAATCTAAAGCAAGAACAGAGCGATAAAAACAGGCCATACAAAAACAGAGAACCTATACGCTGCTTGGGTCAACAATACAGAGGTGTAACAACGCGGCACAAGTCTGTTTCAGGATGCTGTCAAGATGTGACTTCATCTGGAGAAGTAAAGGTAAGGTGTTAATATGAGTCCTGGTTATTAAAGTGAGCACTTTACAATTGACGCCCTCTCTGTTTAGGACTCTTATTTTGAAGTGAGATAGGAAGTAGTTGTTGAGTTGCTCCATGTTTGTTGGCAGAGTGGATTGGCAGGCTTTTCACCAGACTGGTTCATAAGCATTAAAGAAACCTCAACTGCTTTTAACTAATTTATTGTATCGAGTACTTGGGAGAAAAGAAATTGGTGACATATAGACGGACCATAAGAACACCATAACCAGCTAACAGTTAGCCGCTAACATCACTAAAGCTGGTATCTGCTTCAGAGCCTTGAACAAAACGTCTGTCAACAATTGAGTTCAAATAAAAAACAAATACTCAAACTGAACTGGATTATTCTACACTGAACAGAGGTTCTTTAAAATAGGTTTATAAAACACAAAAGAAGCATTTTAATGCATTAAAGACTGGAGTATTCTACACTGATTACAGATTATTTAAAGCACAGACTGGGAAAATGTTACTCTAATGGCGAAAAAAAAAGGGGGAGACGTTAGTTTTTAAAAAATATTGCTAAAATCTCGTCTCATCTCGTAGACTTAATGGCATGTCTCATTTTATGAGCTGAATGCATCACTAATCACCTCAACGATGCTCAATATGACCGTTCAATGAAGCAGCTGAAGCACCAGTTTTTTGGGGTAAATAAATATCGCAATAAGCCAGAGTCTAAATAAAAACTATTAATAAAACATTATCATGGTTTTTGATATATAGGAATAATTAGCATTCAGCATATCAGTGCTGTTAGGTATGAACATGTGAATGGATGTCAGTGTGAACTGCCTGACTCCTGACTGAGGAAATCTAACAGAGACGCTGTTGTCTTCTTAAAGCAGCTACCTTCCTGAAGAGCCTCTGGCTGCCTCCTCCAGCAGATGTTGGGTAGTATATGTAGACATTGTGGTCCTCCGCACACACAGGTTTCTCCACAAAGGGTTTAGGAAACACCTCTCCGTTCACCTCAACATGGTCCTCCCCCTCCACCAGGTTGCACTCTGCACAAAGCAAGCGGAAGTTTTAAAGTCAGTTCAACAGGAAGTCTTTCCGAATGCATGCATGAAAGAAACTGTTAAAACAGGAAGTAATAACACTTGCATGCATATTTCTTACAAGTACAACAAATTATTTCATATTTGGTTACAACCCGCCTGTAATTATTACATAAAAAACCGTTAGGCAAGCAAATCTGAAAATATCAACTAAATATTGTTTAAAAAGTTTATTAAAATCTTTAGATATTGTATTGAGTAGCAAATATATTGGTTTTTTACTGCAAGATACTGACTGCTTGTATGCTGTAGACTTTTGATAATCTAATTTAGGTGCATTTCGCATTTTTTCTGCACCATCACTGGATTTGTTCTGCGGGTTTTTCGTATCTTTTATTCTTAGAAAGGCTTTTCTTTTCAAAGATGATGCAATTCTCACCTTCAGGATTGTCCGGGTCTCGGTTTAACACGGCATAACGAGGTAGGTCGATGCCCTCTTGTTGAAGGATCCGATACACTTCCCTCCTGACATTATATAAATGACAACCTTAGCGCAGTATAGTGCATTTGTGCAATAAGTGTAGTGATACATTGTGTTACCAAGGCTAGGTGATTAAAAGAAAACAATATTAATGTCTGTAAAAGCAGCAATTATGCCATTTTCTTAAGAACTGCTCATTACAAAGACTGGGGAAAGGAAAGGTTTCCAGACTTTAAACACCTGACCATGCAAAAACCTGGGAAATGCAGGAAAAAAACAACATGAATGAGTTTGTTTCGCATTCGGCTAGATACAAATCCCATCTCAAAATGTAATTGTCACTAAATTCATTTTACTGACATTAAAACGTATTCAAAAAGGGGCATGAAGTTACAGGACAAAACAATTTGAGCCAATAACTTGGATTATTTTAAATGACTGTTTTGTTTAATCATCTCCTCAGTTATACTCTAGCACAATCATCTATAAAGTCTGGCTAGTTATACACTTTTGTTTTTGAAAGAAGTAACCTACAGATGTGTCTTCTGCTGGTCATATTGAGTAGCAACCACAGTATTCCTTGTCCCAACACACATTTTGAAATCCAGCATATAAAGTTCATTTACCCTAATTTTTTAACCCATCTTACCTGTCTTGAATGAAATACTGCATGTTGAGATCATTGATGAGCATTGGATTCCTGAGCTTAACATATTCAACAGCTTTGTCAAGTGGAAAACCTGAAAACCCAAAAAATACTCAGATTTTAGTACAACTTGAATTGGTGTGTTAAATATTTATTGGGGAAAAAAACAGATAAGCAGCAATTAACAGTTTCTTTCTCTTTTTCCCTAGAGACCAGTTAAGACTGCAACTATTATTTTCTATAACATCAGATGCGCCGTGTCTTTACAGCTCAACTTCAATAAGGACCAGTAACTACTGACTACTACCGACTCTGTTCACATGGTTCTGATCGTATGAATTCTGAAGATGTTTTTGGTAAATATCAGCTATGCACTTTCCCAGAAAAATAACAACTCTGAACAATCATGTTCACTTATCTCTATGAGCTCCACTCAAAATGTTGTTAAAAATAGAGTGGAAAAACATTGCACGTGACAAACTGCAGCATGAGTAAAAGATTATGACCGGAGCCCCAGTTTCTAAACTAAGATAAACTATTTTATCAAAACAGATCAAAATAAAAGTAAGGAAATAAAATAAAAAAAGATAAAAATGGAAACTGCGTCAGCTATTTTCAATGTCAGTGAACTGCTTAAAATGAAGTCAGATGAAAAACGAAAACTGCAGAAAGCCATTTAAGCAAAAAGTGTTTTCTAGGACATGCCTGAAAGAAACATTGAGGCTGCTACTCTAAAAAGGAGAGATAGACTTTCAGCAGATAGCAGTAAGGCTGAATAACACAAATATTCTTTTTTATCCCTTTGAGCTTTTAATCTCCTATTGCAAATCTGTCTTTTTGTTGTAATGGGGATAGGAAAGACATGATACCATCAGAAAACAAAGGTTTGCCTTACTACGCATGACACTGTAGTGCGTACACAAACTGAGCACTTGACAAACAAGGCTACTACAGATTTTTTTTAGGTTTGATCAAAATATTGCACCTCGAGTGCTGCAGCTCTCCCATCCCATGTATACCGCATATGTGCGTTATTGTTACAGAATAAACACGACATAAAAGCAGCAACAGACTCAGCTCGGCATGCTGGATGCTTGAAACTGAAAACAATAGCATGACTTGCTTTCTGAATAATTCTGCTAATAATCATTATTAGACAGTGGCATCGAGGCAAAAGTAAGGCAAAGGTAAATCTAAACACATTGGAATATTGTGTAAAGGTTTCTGTCACTCATTACTAGAAAGTAAAACTCAAGCCTTTCGTTCTTGTAATTTTCATGATTATGGCTTAGAGAGAATGAACACCCAAACCTTTACTGTCTTGAACACAGTTGAACACTAATTCCTACAGCACTGATCTCTTGACATGTACCATTTACAAGCAACATACATACTTTTAAGACGTGTAACACAGAACCCCCTTCAGTTCCTCACATTTAGAACTACATAACATTGGTTTTTCAATACATCGGCATAGAAGCAAGATGTGGAACAATAAGACAAAAGCAAGTATATACATTCTCTCGGGGATCCAGAGACTGCTGTTACAGTTAGCAAAGGTAATCCACAATATAACATGCTAAAGACAGTAAACATGTCTGCTACTTAACAATTGGTCCTGGTCTTGTTTCTTAGTAACTGTTCTCTCTCACACATGGTGGGAAATCACATCTGCTTTTAAAAAGTAAAGACTTTCATTGCTCAAAACAAGCTTTCTCCAACCTTTTTTACAAAATAGTATCGGTGATCTTTAATCATTATTTAACAGATATGTTTCTAGCATCAGTTGCATCATTTACCTTGGATATTGCCCTCTAGGAAGCTAACCATTTTCATTATGCGGAGAACCCAAAGAGGAATGCTGACAACAAACAAACTTTACCTTTGGAATGGAAGGAGATGAGGCAGTCACAGAGGGGCCATTTCTCCACAGATTCCTCCAGAATCACCTCCTCAGGAAAGATGACTACATCAATGTAGTCAAATTTACAAAGTCTCTCCAGGATCTGGGTCATGGGCTTTGATTTGGACTTTTTCATCATTGCACATATGCCCACAACGATCTGTCGCTCAGATGGCTAGTTGGTGGTAAGGACGAGGGAAGGTGAGAAGGAAAGTAAAAGTGAAAAACAACTTTGCAAAACAAAATAAGAGGATTAAAAGTAAAATAAAAATGTTATGTTTATCAACCACGAACAAACAATCGATATGCTTTTGTTCATGCATTGTTTGACAAGTAGGAAAATGGCCGTATCTCCAACAAAAGCATGCACACAAGATGACTACTATTTAAAGGTCAACAAAGAAAATAATAGTGGAGGAGATTTGTTTTTGTGGAAATCTTATTACTTTTATTTAATCCAAGAGCAGGTAGAGGTGTATTTATTGACCTCATCATAAAATAAAAAACACAGACTTAGCTATCAGACATTTTAAAATCTAAATAACTATTACAAAACAAACAATCTTCTAATCAGATAAACTATGTCAAATCTGATATTTCCAACTAGTTTTAGGATAATTGTAGTTAAGGTGAAACGGTTCCTATATCCAACACGACCACTAGATCGCAGTTACTGTTACACATGAATCCTCTTAAGTGGCAAAAATCAAAACTTTCAACTCTATCCTTATACATGACTCAAAGCACAAAAAACAAGAACATTACCTTCAATCATTTAAATGTAAAATTCTGCTCAAACTATGAATGCTAGCGAGTTGCTCCCCATCCTCTTCATGTGAAAACGGAACTGGATGTACTGCACTGCTTCTTTAGAATATAACCACCCTCAGTGTGCGGGATAATACAGAGTATTAAAAAGGAAATCTTCAAAAAGAGAACAGCATCTAAAAGTGGCATCTTAGTGTAGCCTCCATTTATAGGCCAAATTGTTATGTTGTAGTGATGCCATGAAAAAGCAGTTTCTTTCCCACCATCACATGTAAACTTGTGGAGTGTGGCAATAGTCATTTTGTTAAAACCATTTAAGAATTTCTTTCCCCAACAAAACGTATTCACATAAAACAAAAGGGTTTTGCCATTGTATCCCATGTGTAATAATGTTACAGCCAGTATTACCAGTGTTGCTTTTAAATTTGTATTTGAACATTGATGCTCCAGCTGCAGCCAATGCGAATGCACTGGAAGAACAGAGATGAGGTGCTTGAAATGTGATTTATTTAACAAGACAGACTCAACATGACGCTGTATCTGCTATATAGTGTATACTTCAGTTAGAATAGTTAAGTGTTAAATATGATGCAACATCTGGTAGTGTGTGGGTCCTCTGCAGCAAACTACTAAGTGGAGTGTGCCACAAGATGTGACCTTTTTTCAGAGGCCAAACATTAAATTACCAAACTCCTCTATCTCACAGCTTCTGCAGCTTTAAGAATAGGCTATTATCAATCATTAACCAAGGAGTTTTTCTTGTGGTAAGCCTGAAAATCTATCCATTCTAAGTGTAACTGGGTGAATGCCCCACTATTTCACTGATCCATCATTAGAAGTGCCGTTTGTTGCTCCAAAGTACCCAAATCATTATGCTGAAAGACAACTGATGTTTAAGAGTCAACGTGTAAAATTAATACTAACAGCCTTAATATTATCCATCTACTGCTTTGTTCCCAACTCAGGTTTTAGATGATGTTTCCATTTTTTTCTCCATCCTCTTTTTTGACCTCTTTCTTTTGGTTTTGAAAGGCTTCTTTGCTTACTTTTGCTGGAATATATTTTTTAAAATCCCCAATCTAGTACTGCTAAATGTATGTAGTTCTTCTCAGTGTGTTTATGAAGCAGCAAGGTGAGGTCATTAACATTGGGCACCAGTGGAAAGTTTTACGGAAACTTTATAAAACATATTTTAAGTTAAAAAAAAAAAACACTGTAATCATGGCAATAAACTATGAAATATCCTAAAATCTTACTTGCTCATTTATTGCACAAAAATCCAGATTTTCTTTTTCTTACCGACTCATTGTCATCGTCCTCCATGTCCTCCTGTCGAAGCGTTTAGTTCTTCATACTAGCCTCCATTTGGCCCATGTCTTGCTCATCCTCTTCACAACCAATCACAAAGCGGGGCACGTCTTTGCAAATCCGCCCCCGTTCTTCCGCTGCTCCTGGTCCTTTGCAGGGCTCGGACATCACAAACCCGGGCGAAACATGACTCCTTCAGGAGGAACCTCCTCACCAAGGGTTTACGCTAAAGATGCTAGTGACGGCGTGGGCTAGTTTACCATACAACACGGCAGCTGGTTGAGCGAAACAGCGGTGACCTGCCCGTGAAGCCAAAAAGAGATCCGCTGGCCTTTCGCTAATGATGACTGACTGAGCACAATACAGGCTGAGGTAGAGAACAAGAACTGTTGAGGTAGATAATCAGCACAAAGGTTTTGGAAGGCTATTTCAGCCTAGAAACACCTCCACCTGTGAGTCAACATTTGCTCACCATATAGGCTTGTGCTGCGGGGAAAAAAGACAAAAAGAAAGAGAAACTTGTTAAGCAACTAGTTCAACGCAATTCAGCTGAACAAACATTTTAGAAACCACTGTGTTGCTACACTTTTTATTTGTGAATTGAATGGCAATTGTGTAAGATCAGCAGAAGAACAGAAAGCCAGTTCCTCCAGAAACAAGATCAGGAAACCACTAGGGTCTGGAAAACGTTTGCTCCTTTTGATCATAATTCTTACTGGAATAAGAACCAGCCGTCTTAACCTAAACATTTTCAAGTAATGATGGTTTCCATAAGCGATGTCCAATGTCAGTTTTCAAGGGATGTTTTCCTGTCTGCTTTAGATGTTCCCCTTATTTATCACATCTTATTTAAATGAATGGGTCACTACCAGGCCTCTGCAGAACTTCATAAAATGCTGAGGAATAATCTAGCCATTTGAAACAGCTGTGCTGAAGATGGGACATCTAAAGCATGCAGGTCACTGGTTCTGGAGGAAGAGAACTGGACACCACCAGCTGATGTCCTACCACCTCTGGAAGGTCTCTAAATCTTTTACAATGTTGGGGGTGGATGTGAACCTATACAGGTTTTATATGCTGTTGGAGTCTTGTAAACTATGTTTTCTGGTTTTTTTTGGATTACTTTTATCAATTAGAAAGGGTTTTTCCTGAAAAACACTAATTAAACAACATAATCAGCCATCGATCTATTTCCAAAAGGAATCTACAATAGTTGCCCATTGCCTGTCAGTGCTCAGACCATACGCTGCACACTGCATCAAATTGGTCTGCATGGCTGTCTTCACAGAAGGAAGCCTCTTCTGAAGATGATACACAAGAAAGTCCACAAACCTTTTGCTGAAGACAGGCAGACTATGGACGTTGATTACTGGAACCATGTCCTGCTGTCTGATGAGACCAAGATAAACTTATTTAGCTTGTCAAGCGCTCGTCAAGATGATGTCAAGCGTGTGAAGCAGCAACCAAGTGAAGAGTACAAAGACAAGAGTGTCTTGGCAACAGAAGAACGTGGTGGGAATGTCGAGGTTTGGGACTGCATGAGTGCTGCTGGTTGTGGGGAGCTACAGTTCATTGAGGGAAGCATGAATGCCAACATGTACTGTGACAAACTGAAGCAGGGCAGGATCACCTCCCTTCAGGAACTTGCTTGAAGGGCAGTATTCCAACATAACGACCCAGAACAAACCTTCCAAGGTTTTAAGAGAATGTAGCCAGATCTGGATATTTTCCTTTTTTCTGTCTCTCAACTCAACTCCTTAGCTTAGTTGCTGTTGGCCTTATGACAGCCTCTATGACCAGTTCCTAACTCGTCTTTTCAAGAATTTTAGAGGAACATCCAGGTTTTATGATGTGGCTTTTTTTTACTCTGACTGAGGCAACAGAGTCTCCCAGTCTGAACCCATTTTAGTTAGATGATGCATTTTCCAAAAGGGTCTGCTCGTTGTCTGAATGACGACAATACAGAGTTCTGATGTCTTATTACAACAATTAAACAGAATTCTGGTTCCAAACAAAATACTAGATTAATAAGCTACAGCTACTATATCTAAAACAAAAGAAAATGAAACATAATCAAAAAGTCCTGAGTGTAAGCACAGGACTTGGAAGATCCGTAAATATACAGTCAAACGACACAAATGGGCACTGATCCAACAGAATTAAAATAGAAACTGAAAAGCTTTGCTGCCAAATGATATTACACACACTGTGTGCAACTGATTTTAAAGCATGGTTCAGTTTGAGTCTCCCTTTCAAAAATCCAAAGTGTTGAGTATTTCACTGTAAACAATCAGGAAAATTCCCAGGATACTTAGGGTGAGCGTGGGAACTGCTCCCTGCTATACAATCCTATCCAGTCCAAATACATGATAATTGTTGTCTTGTTCCCTTGTCACTGAGCCAAAGCTATAATGCTGTAAAAGCTAAATAAGACGACCTTCAAACACATGCATCCACTTCGATGAAAAACCCACTAACAGCAGACAAGCAGAGCAGAGGAACATGGTACAAATCCTTTCCATTCACATCCAGTGCATGGAGATTACTTCAGAGGGCCGGCTAAGGATTCTGGCAGCTAAAGAGCAAACGCAATCTCCCCATGTTCGGAACGTTCTGCCCAGACATACCTCATCTTGGTCTCACATGCCAACCTTGATACCCAGAAATAACTGTCCTCTACAAAACAGGAACTAGGAGGTGGAGCCCAGTCTGGGGTTTGTTGGCTCCCACCGACACTCATAAAATAGCTCATCATTTCTAACCTCTCAGGCGATGACAGACCGCACTAAAGTACAGATCCTTGTGGCAGGACTTGGGGCACTGTACACCAAGAAAGAAAGTCACAGTAAATTACACACCGAAGCCTAATGTGAAGACTGAGGCCGAGTGAACTCACACTTAACTAAACCAAACAGATGTACCAGAACATGCTGAAAGTGTAGGCGACACAAGCAGCCAATATACTACCAGAAAAACAAAACACACCGTCTACTTCACCTGCATCAGGCAGGGAGCAACTGCTGAAGTCTCCGATTTCATTTGCTCGTGCGTCATCATCACTCCCACCCAAACATTTAGGTATACTTTACACATATTAAAAGCATAACGGGTAGTTCTGTGGCAGCCCTGGATTCAGATTTGGGAGGACAACAAACGTGATATGGAAGGACTGATAATTTATTACTCTAGTGCACGACATACTGATGAAGTAGTGCTGGGTGGTATACGCTATGAAATTTCTGAGTCAATAGTTTCTCCCAACAGGGAGGTCACCTGCCTCTGGCGATTGGGTCTGCATGCTGCATGAATTTCAGCTGTTGAAACAAACATTTGCAGCAAACATCACACACTAGTAAATACCACTCCGCCTGAAGCACCAGAACTTCCGCCCTAAAATAACCTTTCCAGAGATTTTGTGGAGGGGATGCATACGAGAACACGAATGTCTAGCCCCTTAACACTTCCTTCAGATCTCTTGTAGAAACCAGTTTGTCATCTACTGAGATAGACTTACAGAAACATCTGCATATGAGCAGTTCACCCACGACACTGAATGGAGCACATCTTCCACCAGAGCATTTCTGGCTAAAACGTGTGCCATCTGCTCAGAACGCCTGGTCCTGAAACAAACATCACATATAACAGAAGAACACAGCCACTGAAGCACAAGGACTTCAGTCCAAAAAACAATCGGACATTCTCCAGAGGAGGGACGTGTTAACACAAATTTAATCAGTGATCCAACTGTTCACCTGCTGTGTAAGCTTCCAGAGCACTTCTGGCAAGCGAATGCTGTCAAGATTGCAAGGTAACTGCAGTATCTTCTATGCATGACTGCCTGTCCTGCTGCTCACTTACCCAAGCTTTCTTTTTACCACTTCCCACAACAGGAGATATCCAGCTAAATGTTTCCTGTAGTTAGGTACGTGTGTGAACAATGGTGTTGAAGGTCTGGACTGTCTGTTCTGCAAACTCCTCAGAAGATCGGCAGTGTGAGCACAGCTGAGTATAGTGCTAAACAGTGCCCTCCTATGCTGTGTGCACATATTTAAAAGCACATAAACATCTCCGTTTGCATCTAAACAACAGAAGAAAGGATCACTCTGTGGCCTCAGGATGATGTAAATCACAAAATAACTGCTCGTTTTTGCCCATTATGGACCAATATGAGCTGTGTTTGCAGCTTAATGGGGATGCTAGAACATCGTGACACCCGTGACCTCCACTCGAGTCATAAACAACTTAGTGTGTCTTAATGAGATGACAAAAAGAAATAACAAGAAGCCAGAGAGAAATCAAATCTATTCTAGCTCTCTCCTTCTAGCCTTTTTAATCCCTTATGAATAAATTAGGAGGTCTGATGGACGACATCTCCAGCTGCCACCTGTGAGTCTGTGTCTAGAGACGCTTTAATGTCTTCGTCACAACACGACTCCGGCAAAAAGCTTTTAACCTTTGAGACCGTCTGCCCCGGATCGCCTATGTCGTGGTTATGACTGGGAGGAGGCGGCCATTAGTCCCCATCCCCATCAGTCGGGGACCATAACATTTTGGGGATGGCTGGAGGTAACTGGGGTAAGAGACAGAAGCAAAAGCATACTGGCCGCTTATCATGAAAAAGGTTAGTTTTTATCAAAGCAAAAAGCCAAATGTCAGTATTATTTTATCTTCTTCTCACCAAAGGTCGTTAGCAACTAATTTATTAAAATAAGCAGTTAATAATTAGATGCAGTAGAAAAGCAAGTGGGCAAACTCCATGAAAATATCAACGCAGAACAAAAGATAAGACGCTAGTTATCAGGATACAAACATCAGCAAAGCAGACAGCTCCTCCTATATAAATTGAGCTGGTAAAAAATTAGCTTTGCTTCTAAATACACAAAATGGTGAAAATGTTTTTAAAGGAATCTCTGTTAGACAAAGTGGAAACAGAGTAGATGTTCTTTTATTTCACTGTCATCAAACCATACAAGATAAAATGTTAGGAGTGTTTCTAAAACCTTTTAAGCTTTTGACCAAGAACTTCGTCATGTTTAAGCCTTCCAAGGTTACAATAAAATGAAGGCATACGGGCCACTTGGGAGGTTGGGCACATCAGCATTTAATGTAAAGATCGTCATCTTCTCTGCGTTGCACAAACAGGAAAAACTGGGATCTAAAAATGATAAATACACGTATGGTACAAAGGTGAAAATTTTATAAGAACCTGTCAATAACCGGAAATATGTTAGACACCAGAAAATGGAGAATTAATTGGTGGTTTAATGATATTTGGCCCTAAACTAAATACAATACGAAAAATAAAACAACAGAATCATTCCAAACAAGTTGAGGTGCATTGAGAACACCATGCTGAGCGCTACCAGGTTGCTCTGACCAAAACCATTTTTAGTGTGGAAGTTGTTACCGGTCTTTAGTATCAGTGAAATGTTAAAACTTCGCTTTGCTCAGTTCACTTTATGTCTTGATAGAAAGTAACCTAATCCATCTGTTCACTGTCTTTGTAAATAATCGTCCATTTCTATCAGATCCAGACATTACAGGTGTCCAGCTGCTTGTTTCAGGTCATCGCTCAGATGGCTTCAAAGCGAAATGAATGAGCTGAAAAACCAAACATAACCAAGCAGAGCGCGGCCTACTCACTTTCACTTAACTCCCGATAGATTAACTGTGGTGCAGAACAGCCAACAGGATGTTCTGCCTTTGTCTTTTCCCTCCTGCACAGTAAATAAAGTCCAGTTTCCTTCCAGGGACCTGAAGCCTTACCATGAGGGAGCACGCAAAGCTTTTAAGAAACAGAGACTCACCGGGCGGAAAAACAACTGGGAGTCTGTCTGCTCCTCACTTCCTTGTTTCCCCTGACTGAGCAGCGGTTAAGTGAAGCGGCTGCTGCCTCCGTCTTCTGTCTCTGTAAACTCTCAATAAAGTTGGAGGCGGCTCGCTAAAGTTCATGTCCGGTCACCGCCGTCATTGTTCAGCTGCTGTGAGCTGCTTCCTTCCCGTTTCTTTTCTGTTTTTTCCAGGAAAAAGTTTTATGAAAGCAGTGTCGTGCCTGCCATCTATCGGTCACTTGGCCGCATTACAGGACAGCGCTTTAAGAGTGTTTAGTATGGTGAAATAAAGTGCCTTCCAAAGTACTTAAATCATAAACTTGTTCACAATTTCACTAATTATAACCAACAATACAAAATATTTTATAGATTTTTTGGGGGAAATTTATCAACACCAAGTAGCACTTAATTTTGAACTGGCAGGAAAATGTAACATCAACATCTGAATAGTATAGCATGCTTTTATATTCAGACCCCTAAATAAAATCCAGTAAAACCAATATCTTTCAGAAGCCATTGCATTAGTAAACTGAGTCCAGTTGTGCGTAACTGAATCTCAGAACAAATGGTGCTCTTCTATGAAGAGCTTGGGGGTTCGTAGGAGAACATTAGCGAACAAACACCATCATGAAGACCAAGGAACACCACAGACAAGTGAGGAGGGTTAGGTTATTAGTCATATCCCAAGCTTCCAACATCTCACAGAGTATGGACAAACTGCAAACCTACCAAGACCTGACCGTTGAGCTAAACTGACAGGTTTGAGTGCTATTTGTGTAAGAACACTAACACTGGACTTCCACCTCCCATGAGGACAAAAACCCTCAGCATACAGGAAGAGCTACAAAGGAACAGTTTAGAGTAGGGGTGTCCAAAGTGCGGCCTGGTGGCCATTTGTATATATTGAAAAATGGAAGGCCTAGGTTGTGTCTGTCTTTACCCTATCTTTTCATGAAGGGGGGCTAACACAATTAAGAACTATCATGTATTATTTCTCAAACACGGCTGATCCACACTGGGTAGAAACGGAGCCTCACGATTTAAAATTTTCCTTGTCCGTATTTTTATACACTGACATGGCAAAAAAAAAAACTACAGAAACAAACCAGAAATCCTGTTCTGAAAAGCACAATTAAATGTCCTAAACTTTTTCAAAGTATTGGGATTATTGCCACAATTAAGCCCAGTGTGGGGTAATCAGTTCTACATCAGAGAACTCAAGAGATAGACTTATGTCCTGGAATGAAGAACTGCCATCATCCATAACACAGCAAGACTGGGAAAGAGCCTGTGCCAAAGCTCATTCTATGTCTATAAATAGCTGCATCAGAATGCTATAGTTTAAATGGCTGATGCACCTGTTAAACTGAACAAATGTAATAACACCACACCAGATGTATGCATTAAGTGTGGCTTTTGGGAGGACAATTATATCCAGAGAAACATATTATAGTAAAGTATAGTTATAGTAGAGCTGAGTGCACTTTCATAGATATTAGTTTATGCTATTATCTATTGCAGTTATGTTATTATAAGACTAAAGTTTAATTTATAATGCTCATTTACCTCTGCTGATGAGAGAAGCAGATTAATTATTTTCTTTTTTTCTTGGAAACAATACTATGTAGAGCAGGACATGGTAAAAGACAATAAAAATGTGTTATGTCAAAAAAAAGATTCACAAAATTTAATTTAAATGAAATCCTATTTTTGTGGCCTGTGAATGGCTTTGACATGACAATTGTGGCCCATCTTTCAAAAAGTTAGCACACCACTCGATTAGAGCAAAGCGTAATTAACTGAGAACGTGTGGCAAAACTTGAAAATTTTAGAAACCAGGTTGTGGTAAATATTGATTATTCAAGGGACTGAACACACATGCATGCCACACTTTTCAGATTTCTGTAAAAAAAAGAAAACCTTCATTCCCCTTTCACTTCAGAATCATGCTTTTCTATTTGTTGATCTATCACATTGTATCCCAATAAAATATACATACGCTTCTGGTTGTAACGTGACAAAATGTAAATTAATTATTTAGCATGGCACTTTAGTTTGCAGATGCATGGAAAAAATGGAGACTCTAAAGAAAAATTGTGTAAGGGTTGTATATAATAGACCAACACACTGTAATGCCTAATTGTTACGTTAAAGGAAAATTATAAATGTTTTTTTTTCGTACTCGTACTCGTCGTCTTCCGCTTATCTGGAACCGGGTCGCGGGGGCAGCAGACTCAGCAGAGACACCCAGACGTCCCTCTCCCTAGACACCGCCTCCAGCTCCTCCGGGGGGAGCCCAAGGCGTTCCCAGGCCAGCCGAGAGACATAGTCCCTCCAGCGTGTCCTGGGCCGTCCCCTGGGCCTCCTCCCGGTGGGACGTGCCAGGAAGGCGTCCAGGAGGCATCTGATACAGATGCCTGAGCCACCTCAACTGGCTCCTCTCGATGTGGTGGAGCAGCGGCTCTACTCCGAGCCCCTCCCAGAGCTCCTCACCCTATCTCTAACGGAGTGCCCGGCCACCCTACGGAGGAAGCTCATTTCAGCCGCTTGTATCCAGGATCTCGATCTTTCGGTCATGACCCAAAGTTCATGGCCATAGGTGAGGGTAGGAACGTAGACCGACCGGTAAATCGAGAGCTTCGCTTTTCGGCTCAGCTCTCTCTTCACCACAACGGACAGGCACGGTGCCCCCATTACTGCAGCAGCCGCACCGATCCGTCTGTTGATCTCCCGCTCCATTCTTCCCTCACTCATGAACAAGACCCCGAGATAGACCCCGAGTTTTTGCCTCTGCCACAGCCCAGGCCGCAGCACGCTTGGCCTCACGGTACCCGTCAGCCGCCTCAGGAGTCCCACAAGCCAACCACAGCCGATAGGACTCCTTCTTCAGCTTGACAGCATCCCTTACTGCCGGTGTCCACCACCAGGTTCTGGGATTGCCGCCGCGACAGGCACCGGAGACATTACGGCCGCAGCTACGGGCAGCAGCATCGACAATAGATGCGGAGAACATGGTCCACTCGGACTCTATGTCTCCAACATCCCCCGGAATCTGGTCAAAGCTCTCCTGGAGGTGGGAGTTGAATACATCCCTGGCCGAGGGCTCTGCCAGGCGTTCCCAGCAGACCCTCACTATGCGCTTGCGCCTGCCAAGTCTCTCCGGCTTTCTCCTTCTCCAGTGGATCCAACTCACCACCAGGTGATGATCAGTGGACAGCTCAGCCCCTCTCTTTACCCGAGTGTCCAAAACATGCAGCCGAAGGTCTGATGATACGACAACAAAGTCGATCATTGACCTCCTGCCTAGGGTGTCCTGGTGCCAAGTGCACTGATGGACACCCTTATTTGAACATGGTGTTCATTATGGACAATCCGTGACTAGCACAGAAGTCCAATAACAAAGCACCACTCGGATTCAGATCGGGGAGGCCATTCCTCCCCTGATCACGCCTCTCCAGGTGTCACTGTCGTTTCCCACGTGGACGTTGAAGTCCCCCAGCAAAATAATGGAGTCCCCAGGAGGGGCACTATCCAGCACCCCCGTCAGGGACACCAAGAAGGCCGGGTACTCTGCACTACCGCTCGGCCCGTAGGCCGAAACGACAGTCAGAGACCTATCCACAACCCGAAGGCACAGGGATGTGACCCTCTCATCCACTGGGGTAAACCCCAACACGAGACAGCTGAGTTGGGGGGCAACAAGCTGGGGGATTTTTTCACATAAAAATCCAAAAGCTGTTGTGTGTCCTTATATTTAGCACCACTGTGTCAAATCTTTGTAAAGCCACTTTTTGCTGCAATTGCCCTACCAGCTTTGCACATCAACAAACTGACATTTTTGTAATTTGTTTTTTTTTACTTTATTTTTTATGATCTTCCTGATTTTGAAGAAGAGTAAGTGAAATATCTTTATAAGGGTTAAAATATAAAGACTGATGTCTGCTGTTCTAAGACATAAAGAAAATATTGCTGAGAAAAGGCAGAGACAAGAAAAGGAACAACTCTGATCCAGTTTCACAGCCACAAGACTGCCTCTGCAACTGTCAGTGTTCTGCATATTATTGTCAATTGTCTTCTTTTTCTTCAGCTGGATTTAGCCAATTTGATGCTAGAAACCTGTCAGGTAAATGAAGTGTGTTTCTTTCCCATCATGCAACAGTACCAAAGAAGTCAATCTTTGCTGCCGCATAAGGAGGCAGTGTTCAGTAAAAACCAGCAACTAACTATCTCTCCTTCTCTCTCTCTCCCAAGATATCCAGTATCCAATAAAGCTCCTTTTTACATTCAGTTCACAAGGTGATTGAAACAGACATGGAGCTATTGGTCTAAAACTTGTAGCATTTGAACACTGCAAAAGAATTAGGTAATATGATCACATGAAAAACAAGGAAATCTACCCCATGTAATTTCAACAGAAGAGGACAGTGGGAAACTAAGTAAACAGCTTTGTCTAGGATTTCTCTGTATTGCTTTCACTCATTTTTCTTTGTTGGTGCTGCTCAGTTTCTTCCAAAGATATGCTAAAAAAGAGGATTGTATGTATTTACTGCCACACGGACACAAAAGCTCACATTTTAGGTTTTACACGTACTTTACAATCAAGATTAAGAGCAAAAAGGTCAGGGAATGGTGCTCAGTGCATCCAATCCTCAGGACTACAGCAGTGTTATCCAATGGCATGGCTAACTTGAGTTAGCCCTAGCTGTAGAGAAGCTAAAAGAAATTATCTCTTTTTTAATTTCCATCTGACATTTTGCCACAGCTTTTAAATCAGCTAAATACTTTTTATGGTATTTTTTGGACATTGTTTAAATAAAGAATAGTTCTGCAAATGCATGGACTAGTCCCACAACGGGACAGGATACTCACAAGTCTGGCGAATGCAAAGAAGCAGTCCTGCAAAGTTGTTATTTATGGTTAAACTGCATCTCTTGGTCAAAAATAACGAAGGCTCCTCACACTGGTACTGGAAACCAAATTAATGACATTATGGAAACACTTTGTTATGATAGTTTAAAAGTAGGAAATTAACAGTGATCCAGACTTTAATTTTTTTGAGACATCTTTTTAAATGATTCAGTTTGATAGGTAGCCTCTGCCTCCTCACATATTTCTTTTGTTTTTGCTTTTTTTCAGGTCAATCACCCAATTTTAGGCAAAGTAACCTGTATAAATGCAAAAAAACTGTTTTCTAATCTCATATCATTAGGGAAAAGAAAGCTATATATGCACAGCAGCCTGGCCCTATCTGAAAAAGTAGTTACCCCATAAATTTCATAACTCAGCTATACAGGAAGGTTTTCAATCACGAACAGCCTGTTTAAGGTCATTACACAGAATTTCAAATGGATTTGGATCCAAATGTTGGCTAAGCCACTCCAAAACCTTCATTTTGTTTGTTTTAGAACAATTTAGAGATGGACTTGCTGGTGTGCTTTCGCTCATTGTCAAACACAGCAAGGGTTAAAGAACTTTTTTAAATGAAACTGAGATACCGAAGGTCATTTTCTATTATTCCCTGAACAGGCTATTCAAGTATGTATAATTACAGACACCATATAAGATTGAGATATCGTTTGTTTGAGGTTGTATTGCCGGTAAGTACTAAAGCAATAATTATGTAACATTGTTTTTGTCCTAGATGTAGCCTATTAATGTATTATTTGATGGGGAGGAGAGCTACAGGTTATGTAGATGGTTCTGTTCACATTCCACTGCCTAGCCTAATTGAATGCAAAAATATCCCAAATGACAGAGATGAGATACCCACACCCAGCGCAGCCATGCATCACAAGCATCTGAAGTCAGTAGCTCACCTTATCCCTGAACTGGACTCTATTGCTCCCATTTTAATGCTTCTTGGACGGGACGTTATTAGAGTTCACAAAGTCCGTAAACAAGTAAGTGGACCTAACAACGCACCCTATGCACAAAAATTGGACCTCAGATGGGTCGTAGTAGGAAACGTTTGTGTAGGTGATATCCACAAAACTCTTGCTGTAAAGACCCTGTTCACAAACACCAGTGAGAAGGGTTGTCCCACAATGTTTGAGCCATGCCCCAATGTTTTCAACATAAAAGAGAAATGTGAATACAAGTTCCATAAAACATCAGCATCCAGCTCGTGGACTGAACTTGTGAAATAGATCACTTAGGATGTAATGTGCTCAAACAAACCAGACATGACAATTACCTCTCACCTTCCATTCAGGACAATGCATTCTTAAAAATAATGGAAGAAGGACTAATGAGGGACAAAGATAACAGTTGGACAGCTCCGTTACCATTCAAACTGTTACGCCAAAAGCTCCCTAACAATAGGCCACAGGCCCTGAAGCGCCTGATGTCACTTGTTCGCAACTTCGAAAAGAATGAAGAAAGGAAGGAACACTTTGTGGCTTTCATGGACAAAGTGTTCAAAAACAAGCATGGAGAAATTGCCCCACCACTAAAAGATGGAGAGGAATGTTGGTTTTCGCCACTATTCGGTGTTTACCATCCCCACAAACCCAAACAGTTTAAGGTCGTCATTGACAGCAGCGCCAAGTACGAGGGTGTATCAGTGAATGATGTCTTGTTAACAGGACCAGATCTTAACAACTCACTGTTAGGCGTCTTAATGCGCTTTAGAAAGGAAGCTGTTGCCTTTACGGCGGACATCCAACAGATGTTTTACTGTTTCCACGTACATGAGCAAGACAGGAACTACTTGCTCTTTTTACGGTTCCAAGACAACAACATTTCTAAAGACATTGTGGAGTATAGGATGAGAGTCCACGTCTTTGGGAATAGCCCGTCACCAGCAGTGGCCATATATGGCTTACATCAGTCTGTTCTTCGCAGTGAGCCAGACAGTGATCCAGACGTAACGCAGTTTGTTACACGAGACTTTACGTGGACGATGGTCTGAAATCCCTCCCCACCATTGAAATGGCCGTGTCCCTACTCCAAATAACCCGTGACACACTCGCGAAGTCAAATCTCAGACTGCATAAAATAGCAGCAAACAGCAAGGAAGTGTTAGAGGCGTTCCCTAGCCAAGATCGTGCTAAAGATTTAAAAGACTTAGACTTTGAAGCCGATTCAGTTCTCATGCAATGCAGCCTGGGTCTCCTTTGGGACCTAGGTAGAGACTGCTTCACCTTTCAAGTCCCAGAGGAGACAAAGCCCTTTTTGAGAAAAGGCGTTTTATCAACAATTATTAGCCTTTATGATCCATTAGGGTTTGTAGCACCAGTCACTATAAAGGGAAAGTCTATTCTGCGTGAACTAACAGTTGATAAGGGTGACTGGGATGCTCCATTACCCCCAGAAATGGAAGAGTCCTGGACTGTGTGGAAAGATTCACTTAAAGAAGTATCTAACCTGACCATCGCCGGAGCATACACAGACATTTCTCCCTCAGCAGCCACAAGAAGAGAGTTGTGTGTGTTTTCGGATGTGTCTACTAAAGCCATAGCTGCAGTGGCTTATCTTAGAGTGACATATGCAGAAAGAAACTGTCAAATAGGGTTTATTATGGGCAAGGCGAAACTTGCTCCACGTCAAGATCAGACCATACCAAGACTTGAGCTTAGTGCTGCCGTGTTGGCAGTAGAGCTTGCAGATCTGATTTCAGATTAACTTGACCTTAAACTGGACTACACTACATTCTATACAGACAGTAAAGTGGTCTTAGGTTATATCTACAACGAGACTAGAAGATTTTCTGTTTATTTTAGTAACCGTGTAACTAGGATCCGCAGATCTTCTCAGCCGAGCCAGTGGCATTATGTAGCTAGCAGTCAGAACCCTGCAGATCATGCCACTCGTACTGTTCCTGCATATCAGCTGCCCCATAGTAATTGGCTCACCGGCCTGACTTTTTGCTCCAAGTCCAAAGGTTCCCAAATGAGTCATATGATCTTGTGGACCCTAGCAAGGACTCAGATGTTAGACCTCTTGTAACTGCTCTCAAAATTGCAGCCTCAACCAGGTATCTTGGTTCGGATATGTTCAGTAAGTTTTCTACATGGAGGTCACTCACACATGCTCTTTCTAGACTACTGGATGTCATCCACAACTTCAAATCACCATCAAGCATAAACAATCGCTGCTGTGGTTGGCATTACTGTAAGACAGGACTCACTGTGGATGATCAAGCTCAAAATATCGTGATTCAAGCAGTGCAACAGGATGTATATTCTGAAGAGATCAAGTGTGTACTAAAAAATGAGAAGCTACCCAAAACCAGTCCTCTCAAGAACTTGGACCCTTATCTGGATGAAAATGGACTCCTTGGAGTGGGTGGTCGCATCACTGACTCAAACTTAACCCAAGGTGAATAGAACCCACTTCTGGTTCCAGGTCACCACCATATTGCAGTTCTTCTCATAAAGCACTACCACAATCAGGTTCATCATCAAGGTCCCCTGTTTAACGAAGGAGCTACACGCTCAGCAGGCTGGTGGATTGTGGGTGGCAAGAGAAAGGTGGGTACAGTCATCTATCAGTGTGTAACCTGCAATAGGCTTCGAGCCCCTCTGAACACACAAAAAATGTCAAACCTTCCTCCAGACTGTCTTACAACAGAACCTCCATTCACGAATGTGGGCTTAGATGAGTTCGGTCCATGGTTCGTGTCTTCTCGACACATTGGAGGAAGTGTCAACCAAAACAAAAGATGGGCTGTCATATTCACATGTCTGAGTATTAGAGCAGTTCACATTGAGGTGATAGATTCACTCGATACATCTAGTTTTATTAATGCATTTAGACGGTTTCTGGCAATAAGAGGACCTGTAAAAAGTATTCGTTCCGATCGAGGGACCAATTTTCTAAGTGCATGTAAGGAGCTGAAAATCCCCTCAAACTTGGACAATGCAACTGTACAGACCTACTATCGAGAACGTGGATGTACTTGGACTTTTAATCTACCCCCATGCTTCCCATTCCAATGATTGGCCTGACCCGGAGAATATTGGACTCTATGTTTTTCAAACTCAAGGCCACAAAGCTCATCAATGAAGTTCTCATCACCTTTATGGCGGAGGTGGCAGCTATTATAAATACTAGACCTCTTGTCCCAGCTTCTTCAGACTCAAGTGACCCTTTCATCTTGACCCCGGCTGCTCTTCTAACACAGAAGATCATCTCTCTTTAGGCTCCAGCTGGTAACTTCACGGCGTCGGATATTTACAGACACCAGTAGGTCCAGCTTCTGTCAAATACCTTCTGGGAAAGGTGGAAGAAAGAGTTCCTTCCTACTCTTCAGTCACGTCGCAAGTGGCAGTCCTGCCGACCAAATGAGAGCTTAGGAAGTGTCGTCGTACTCAAAGACAGTCAAGTACCAAGAAATAAATGGCGTCTTGGACTCATAACTCAGGTGTTTCCAAGTAAAGACGGTAGAGTACGTAAAGTAGAACTTAAGGTTGCTAAATCAGATGGTTCAAAGCTGTTGATGAGACCTATCTCGGAAATTGTAGTTTTGGTTCCTTCATAAGACTGCTTGACTTTCCTTAAGATTCAATTTGTGGCGTTTATGTACGCCAGACGGGGAGTGTTCTGTTCTGAAGTTGTAAATATTATGCTTTCAGAAATTAACTTCATCCATGTAGGGCAAAAAAAGGGGAAAAGCTTGTCCTCATGTGTTCTTTTCAAGTATTGTAACTTAGCAATCTTTTTTTTTATTCTCTAGACCAAAACTTTATTGAACAGTAATAGTAGCAAAACAGTAATGGCGTCAGCACTAGTTTCATGACGTCCCCACTGAAGAAATTTATGCAGATATCGTTCGTTTGAGGTTGTATTGCCGGTAAGTACTAAAGCAATAATTATGTAACATTGTTTTTGTCCTAGATGTAGCCTATTAATGTATTATTTGATTCTGAAATTAGTCTTTTTGTTATGTAAATTACCCACGATTTGCGAGGTTGTCTAGCATGACGTCAGTGGTGTAGGTTCACACATATAGATATACTTAGAATATTTTTCAGCAGAAATTCTGTATAAAAGTGCATTCTATGCCGCACATATTCATATTTTTTTTTGTATTGTTTGTCTTGTTTTCAGTTTTACCCTTTTGAATGTCATTAAACCTGCTGACAACGGTCTTCGGTCTCCAGAGTTATGATATGAGAAAGGTGTTAGATAGCCTTTGCATCAGACATGCACCATGCACATACACAATCCTGCGTTTTGTCATGCAGAACGATTCTACAAACATTTGTCAAAGAATGGTGTCACTCAAAGCAGCTCAATAAACTGCAGCGTGGACAAGATTATAGCAATAGTAACTCAGGCACGAAGCTGTAGATCATCTACAATTACAGAGCGAGGTCAGGGAGCACTGAGACGCACGGTGCACAGAGGTTGGCAGTTTTCTGCAGAGTCAACTACACACCTCCAAATTTCAAGTCACCTTCAGATTAGCTCAAGAACAGTGTGTAGAGAGCTTCATGGGATGGTTCCGTGACCAAGCAGCTACTGCATCTAAGCCTTCTGTCAGATGCTGTGGTCTTAAGCAAACTGCCAATTGACTCTAACACAGTGGAGTGATGAATTCTGCCTTTTTGTCTTGCAATCCATTCTACAAGTATAGATTTAGTGGTTGCCAGGAGAACAGCACTTGCCTGACTGCATTTTGTGAAGTGTAAAGTACTGCAGAGTGGATTATGGTATCAAGGGTTTCATGCTCCCAACTTTGTAGGAACAGTTTGGGCATGGATCCTTACTGTTCCAACATGACTGTCCATCAGTCATTAGACAAGGTCCATTAAATGAGTGAGTCTGGTGTGGAAGACTTTGACTGGTCTGCACAGGGCCATGACCTCAACCTGATAGAACACCTTTAGGATGAATTAAAGAGGAGAGTGCGAGCCAGGCATTCTTGTCCATCATCAGTGTCTGATCTCACAAATGCGCATCTAAAAGAATGGTTAAAAATGTCCACAAGACATTCCTAAACCTTCCGGTAAGCCTTCCAAGGAGAGCTAAAGCTGTTATACCTGCAATAGGTGGGCCGACATTATATTAAATCCCATGGATTTGGAATTAAAGGTCATTCGGGATCTGTGTGGAGGCAGATAAGTGGATACTTTTGAAAATAGAGTGGCAAGGGTTTGATGACTGAAAGACAATATGAGCACTTTTCAAATTTCACCTCACTGCAGCTGACCGTATGAGATTAGGATTACCTCTCTTTTGATCAAGGAAAAGCATTGCACTTTATTTTAAAAATCTTCTCTACATAAACTGTATATACACATGCTGTGCAATTATGATAGCTTGGTTATTAGTATCTATTAACAATTAGAATTAATAATTATTAACAAAATTACCAATAAAGTTCATTCATTCATTCATTCATTCATCTTCTATACCACTTATTCCATAGTAGGTCATGGGGGAGCTGGTGCCTATTTCCAGCAGTCTACGGGCGAGAGGCAGGGTGCACCCTGGACAGGTCGTCAGTCCATCACAGGGCAACATGGAGGCAAACAGGACAAACATGTATGCACACACTCATTCACACCTAAGGGCAATTTAGAGAGACCAATTAACCATGTTTTTGGACTGTGGGAGGAAGCCGGAGTACCCAGAGAGAACCCACGCATGCACGGGGAGTTCATGCAAACTCCATGCAGAAAAACCCCCGGCCGGGAGTCGAACCCAGGACCTTCTTGGTGCAAGGAATCAGTGCAGTAAATATACATTTTAACCAAAAAATTTAAAATATAAAATTTTAGTCAGACTACCATATCAGGGCACCACCTGATCAGGAATCATTAGCCAAACAACTTTCAGTCTGTCAAGTATTGTCCTATAAATACCAGCCCAGCGTGGTATTATGGAACAACAGATGAAAGAGGTAATTTGAGCGCTGGCAGTCAGTAACAGCATGCTCTACACATACACAGAATAAACAGACAATTTCTCTACAAAATTTTATAATTTACAAACCAAAAAAATTAAACTCCAAGTTTAAATATTTCAAATAAACTCTTTAACTAGGCTATAACAATTCAGCTAAAACTACCAAGTAACATGAAAGAATAAGGAAAGCTAATCAAGTATGTACAAATAAAAGAAAAAGAGAACCAATAAAAATGATGCAATGTTATGACAGTTCAGCTTGGATATTTATGTTTCAGAACCAAAGTTTATTTTGAGGAATTTGGAAATGAGGTCAAATTAGTTTTAAAACTAATTAAGGATACACAATGCAAATCAGAAGGGTAGATAAAGCATGTTATTAATAAAATAATATTTTGAAGAATGATTTGTTGAATTAGAAATGTATGCCCTTTTTGGATAATTGATTCATAATGTTTTAAACCACCACCATTATTTCAGTAAAATAATATTTAAGGAAATATTATTTGAGTATTAGAAATCAAGAATCTTTTGGATAATTGTTCTTAATATTGTTATCTAGCCATCACATGGAGTAATGGACTATAGAAATGGTGGAAAGGAACATCTATGAAGTCTCACAAGATGGTGGTGAACCAGATATAAATATTTGACCTTCCTAGCACTAGCGTAAGCAGTTAGCGGTTTTAGCAAACAAAGGAAAGCTTTTGGCTTTCTCACCACTCCTTTAACTGCCATTAATATAACTATTAATGTGCGTATGAGCGCCGGCGGCGCATTACGGTCGAAATTCTAAAAGTGTTTGGCCATTATGAAACATTGGCAAATAGCCATAAAAACTCCTGTCTGCAATTTGCTGCAAGCCATGTAGGGGACAAAGCAAGCATGTGGTAGAAGATACTCTGGTCAGTCTAGAACCAACTTGAAATTTTTGGCCTGGGAGCAATCCCATAGTGAAGCACGGTGGTGGCAACATCATGGCATGGAAATTATGTTTTCTTAGCAGCAAAGACTGCAAATCTATTTCTTGTCTCTAGAGGGCCGAATACAAATGTTCACAACACTTAAGCTTTTAAGTGGAAAAAATGTTAACAATCCTGTATCATTTTCTTTCCACTGTTCATGTGACTTAAGAAATAAGTCTGAAAGTAAAATTTCTCGTGTCCAGCAACAGCAGAGTTTGTCTTGCCACCACATGCTTACACACGGTGTGTATGTGTGAAGTCTGGCCATGTGTGAGTAAGAGGGTTCAGAGATGTGTGCATCCTTGTCTGAACACAGAAAGTCCATCAACTCAAATAAATAAAAAAAATAGATGCCTCTGCACTTTTCGTATGCTTGAAATTTGTCAACCCCAAGAAAAAGCCTCAGTCTGCTTACAGATGATCCTTTTTCAAAACCTGTGTCAGCAATTTACCAGCTTGTTTCCAGCATGCGGCTTCTCATATTTGGATCATTTGAGCCGAAGAACACAGGCAACTCTGTGCTGGCCAGCTTCATCCACTCAGAGAGCTCTTTCACATGCAACCTGGACACTTTAGGACGTCTTTATAACAGATCAAGTCTGTACCAACGGAGAGTGTAAATGAACCGAAGCTACTCCCAACCAGCCAGGGTTTGATGACAAAGAAATTGAACATGACACTTTTAGTGAACACGACTAGACAGCTAAAGTTAAGTCATTCCTTCCTATGTTTTTAGGTGAAAACAATCCTTATAATCAGCATAGAACTTGCTTGAAATCTTAAAAAATAGTGAGCCGCAGATTCTTACAGTCATTTACATTGCTGTAAAAAAAAAATTTCTGTTTACTGAGGACAGAAGAATGCTATCCAAAGCGACCTCGTCCTATGGGAAAAGGGAATCACCCCACCTTGTTAAATCTTGAAAGCACAATTTTCAGAAAATTGATTTCAGTTTCACCAAGGCCTGATTACTGCCAGACCCTTGCAATCAAGAAATCACTTAAACAAAACCTATCTTACCTATCTGAAACCTATCTGAAACATCTCAGAAAACAACACATCATGCCCAAATTTGAATAAATTAAAAATTAGGCGCAAAAACAAAGGTACTGCCATGTATCAATCTGGAAAGGGTTCCCCAGGAGTGGCTGGCATACAAAATTTACTCCAAGAGCATATTGATGACTCACCCAGGAGGTTAGAAAAAGAACATTGAAAGGAATAGGGAGAAATTACAGTAAACATGACAAGAAATAAAACATGAAAGTCTGCTCCAGCTGTGTTTTGTAATAAGCAATAAAATAATAAATGAACTATTGTTTTCCTATCAGCTTCAAGAGTACAGTTTGCATTAACAAAGCCTCTGAAGGTAGGGGTTAGTTGGATAGAACCTATCTATGTTGCATTTTTTATCTTGTCAGGTACCACATCTATTCTTAAATGAGTAATTTTATACAATTTTCATTTTCAGTTTAAGACTCTGGAGAAAGCTGTGAGTAAGAAAAGCCCGTAACCTGTCATTTGTTCACAAAACAAGGTGGAGAACACACAACTGGCTTTACTCCTCTACTCCCTTTAAAAGTCTCTTAGCTAGTAAATAATCTTTTTTGTTTCAACTGATGAATGATAGTAGATGATGACCGGCTTTATAGGTATACAGCTGATTATTTCCTTCCATTATTCCTTAAGTATCACTGGATCCATAAGCAGGAAGGGTTTAAATAATTGTTTAACATTTAATTTTATACCAACCTGTATCTTGCTACAGTTGTTGCTTTAAAACTGCATGTTTCATTTATAACTACTAAACACTGATTAACACATTTATTTTTCTTGCATTATCATCAATTAAACTCATTTGAATTTACTACAGCACAAACAGAGACACAATGTTTTAATAAAAGGTTTATTTGTTAGAAGAAAAAAAAAACATGAAGTACAAGGAATTTATACATTGACTGTCTATTCATTCATCTTCTATAACCCCTTATTCCATAGTGGGTCACGGGGGAGCTGGTGTCTATCTCCAGCAGTCTATGGGAGAGAGCCAGAATACACCCTGGACAGGTCGCCAATCCACCACAGGGCAACACACAGGACAGACAACCATGCACACCCTCCTAAGGACAATTTAGAGAGACCAGTTTACCTAACAGTCTCGTTTTTGGGAGGAAGGGACTGTGAAAGGAAGGCGGTGAAAACACGCATGGATGGCTAGAACATGCAAACTCTATGCAGAAAGACCCCCGTCTGGGAGTCGAACCCAGGACCTTCTTGCTGCAAGGCAACAGTGCTACCAACTGCGCCACTGTGCAGCCATTGACCGTCTAAACATAAGCAAATACTCATGTACAGTAGAATGTCTATATAAACTTAAAATGTCAAAGATTTCATGCAAAAATTATTACATTTTATATTCTGGTACTTGCAGTTATTCACCACATACCTACTAAACGCTTTATATTCACTTTCAGCCCCCACAAACAGGTAACAGGTAGCGGTGAATCCCAGAGTGCTGGGCTGAGATAAGACAGCAGTTAGTGGGGAAGTCCCAGTCCAGCCGCCTGCATAGCTTAGCTTAGCTTAGCTTAGCAGCCAGACCAGCAACAGCAGAGTTCCTGTTGCCGCCACCTGCTCTGCTTCTCCAAAAACTTCAAAAGCTCATTTCAAAGTAGGCTCATTCTTGATAAACTTCTTAAAACTACTTTTGTGAGAAATTAATGGTATAAAAACAATAAATTGTTACACTCACCACCTCCATTACCGTTGCTGGTTTCGCTATGCCATGCTGCACACAACCCCGACCCTTCAACAATCCCGGGGAAATCTGGAGTGACCTACCCCAGATCAGGACCTCTTACCAGAGAAAATTAGGCCCCAGGAAAGTGAAATTACCCAGGTATATTTTTATCGAAACGAGGCTAGGGCTTTCAAAAGCCCCGGGCTTTCTAAAATCAATGGAATGCAATGGCGCTTATGGGAAAGTTCAAAAGTGAAAACATTCGCTGACTACAGGAACACAAAGGCTGATTAACAAAACACATCTTGATGATCCCCAAAACATTTGGGAAAATATTCTCTGAAGTTTTGAGACAAAAGTGTAACATTTTGGAGCATGCTTTTCCCATTATATCTGGTGTAAAACTAACACAGCATTTCAGAAGACGAACATCAAACCAACAGCTAAATATGCACGTTACCTGGCAGTCAGTACACAGCAGCACAATGACAAGTAAGGGTGCTGGATTCAAACCCACAACTTTCTGACTGCAACACAACTGCAGTATACACTGTAATAAATTTCATGTCTCTTAAAATAGAAACAAAAGTTTAAAAGCTGCCTTAAAACTATGAGTAAAGTCAGCTTTCAGATTTTCCTGGTCTCAACTCTCAACAAGCTCTAAAAAGAATGCTTTTAACCTAAGGTGGCAGTCAGTTTTTACAGTGTACTCTTCACATTATGCAACGGTGGACCCTGCAGTATGGTAGTTTGTTGGTACTTTTCTGCTTCAGGACCTGGGTGACTTGCTGTGTTTCAGGGATGCCCAAGTCCAGTCCTCAAGAGCCACCATCCTGCAACATTTAGATGCATCCTTTCTCCAGCACACCTAAATCAAACGGTTGAATTGTTTCATTAGCAGTCATTCAGCTATGCAGAGGCCCAGTAACAAGCCATTCATTTGATTCAGGTGTATTGGAGAAGGGATGCATCTAAAAGCTGCACAATAGTAGCTCTCAATATGATTTGGGTGCCCCTATATGTTTGATGGATCAATTCCAATCTTTACAAGAAAACACTGAAAGAGAATGCCCAGCCTCCAGTTTTTCATGTTAAGCTCAGCTTCACTTGGGTTATGCAGCTGAACAAGTCCACCTCTCCTAAAATAAAAATATGTTTTTCAAGAGGCACAACCATTTATTAAGTTCAGTGGGAAATTACTTTTAGCATGACGACAGGTTGGTTTAAATAGCTTTTCTACCTTAAAACTGAATTTTTTATTTACTAAAATTATCTTTTTTTGAAATAAAATTTTGTTTGATAATCTGAAACATTTAGGTGAGGCAAAATCACAAAAACAGAAGTAATCTCCAAGGGGGAACCTATTTTTTCACTGCTAGGTAAATATAGCATTGATTGTGAGGGTCAGCTCAACACCACCTTCAAAACATACATTTGTTCTATGACCCAGACTATGAAAACACACCACCTTTCTGCTTTTACTGAATCCCTGTGTGCTTCAATTCATACCCATTCCAACATAAAGAGCCTTTACAATGAAATTTTAACAAGCCCAGACCAACTTCAGACACTATAACATACCAGAGGTCTTCGTGCCATGAAGAAAAACACAGACGGTTAACTTTCTCTGTTCACAGGACTGAATTATTTAAAGTTCAGTCACCTTACTTTGCCATTATAGTCTCAACATTACAGAGCAATAAGACATTCGTAAGACATGAAGTAGTGGAAATTCGGCAAACAAGCTTTGCTTTTAATGTGCAAAACACAGGCTTCTTTAGCAAACATTCAATACAACCTGCAGATGTCAGTGGGTCTTTTATTTGCTTGGATCGTTCCTCTTTAACCTTTTGTGAGAAATCATGCAGGTCAGAGAATAATTTCAGACTATCTGGGAGTTTTTTCCATTCTTTAATGGCTCGGTATGAAAAGGCAGTCTGTACAAAGGTTGAGCTTCTTTGAGGTAGTCTACAGTCATTATGGGCTGTGGACCTAGATGTTCTAGTCATCTGCTCAGAGCAAAGTTGTACAAATCTCTTCAGTGGTGGCGGTAGTCGCACATCTGAGTATACGATCAAATTATCAAAACTTAATATATTATATTTACTAAGAATGTGACAATGATGCCTGAAAGTCTTTTTATCGAGTATCTTTAAAGCCTGATTATAGAATGATTTCAGGGATTTTAATATTGAGGCTTTTGCTTGAGACCAAGAGGAGATACAATAATTAATATGAGAAATGATCACTGAATTTACATACATTTGTGCAGCCTCATAAATGAGCATATTTCTGATGTGCCTATAAACTGACAGATTGTATTTCACAGTATTACACAGCTTCTAAACATGTTTTTTAAATTCAAATGTTGGATCTAAAACAAAACAGAGATATTTGAATTCTTCCACAATTTCAATTTTTTTGATCTTTTACAAAAATATGAGAGACAAACTTTTGTTTCCTAGACTTGGTAAAATATATTGCAACAGTTTTTTTAACATTCAGTGTGAGACAGGATGAGGTAAGCCAGTCTGCGACAGTGTCCATTACTTTAGTTAGTTTGTTAGCTACACTAATGGCATCCTTTCCGTGGACGTAGATGACGTCTACCTCACCACACAATGAAGGGAGATCACTAATGTAGAGCGTAAACAATAAATGCCCAAAGACGGAGCCATGTGGGACACCCATATTATAAGCTTTTGGTGTTGAGAGCTTATTGTTGATCTTAATGCACTGCACAAGGTCCCTAAGATAAGATTTTTACATCTAGACAGAAAGATTTTAGCTGCTAGTCAGCTAGCAGGCCCAGGTGGTTTTAGAAAAACATCACTAAGCAGACAGTCAAGATTACAGCTCTAGACTCTTACACACAGTTTACACTGATTTAAATGATATATGTGTACTTGAATCTGTTAATAATCAATTTTTTAATCCAGGGAAGGAGTATTGGTGGGAGACAGCAGTGATTTAATGGAGATCAGCTCTAAGCTGTGCCTGGCAAACAGTTCTGCTGCCCAGCTTCCAACCCAGAGCACACCATATACCATGCATCCGCACTCAGCCAGTTGTCAGCAGTCGGTCATGCAGCCCCTCTCCTACAACAGGTCGATCACCATTATTCCCACATTCACCAGCCACTTTATTGGGCACATTTGTTCAATTGTTTGTTAACACAAATAGTAAACCAGACAATCACATTGCAGCTACTCAATGCATTTAGGCATCTGGACTTACTGAAGTTTCAACCAAACATGGAAATTAGCGAGAAATAGCAACGATTTGGGTGACTTGGGTGACACCACCATCTCTCAAGTTTACAGAGAATTATCCCCAAAAGAGGAAATATCCAGAGAGTAGGGGATGTGTGGATAAAAATATCTTGTTGATGTCAAAGGTCAGAGGAAAATGGGCAGACTAGTTCAAGCCAATAGAAGCTTATATAACCACTAGTTACACCAAGGCATGAAGTATGCCATCTATGAATGCACAACATGCCAAACGTTGAAGCAGATAAGCTACAGCAGCAACAGATTGGAAAAACATAGCCTCATCTGATGAGTCTTTATTTCAGCTGTGAAAGGCAGGTCAGAATTTGGTGTTATCCACATGAATGCATAAATGTATCCTTCTTGTCACACTTTGGGCACCTTATTAACACCTGGTTGAATCTATGCCATGAAGAATTAAGACAGTTTTTAACAAAAAAGGGGGCCCAAATCAGAGTTTGCAACCTAAAAACATTTCTGCTCAGTGTGTATGTCATTAATGTTTTACCTTATTATCATCAAAAATGGAAAAAAGAAACTAAATTGTAGCTCATCACACGAAGAATAAACTTTCCAGGAGAAAGAAAAGGTTGCAGTGAGTGGGTACACTACGTCAAGCAATACCTGCAGCCATACAAAGAGAAGCTATAGCTGCTCTTTGCTTGGGATAAATCTATTAATATGAATCGAGAGTCAAGTCAAGCGTTCTGTGCAAATAAAAAGCTGAAACATAAACAATAATCTGATTTACTGGGATCCCTACCTTCCTTATTTATATCATCCTGCAACAGCTGATTGACATGAACGATGGTGAGCAAGCCTCGTGTCCCTGCTTCATCTGTGAGCAACACCCAACCCTCAAAACAAGCCTAAAATGGCAGCAAATCAGCTGATAAATCTGTTCTCCTTTGAAGATGACGACCCTGGGCGTGTGTCACTGTGTCGGCACACACAGCCAGCATTTACATCTTTGAATAGAGCCTGGGTGGGAGACGAGTGGGAGACCCACCTTTCCACAACCTCAGGCCAACATTAGCCAGTTTGAGTTTAAACTGAATGCACACAGACACCAGCAGCAGACACAGTGTGCACTGTATGCATGCAGAAATGGGCGCCGACGTGCATCTAAAAAGATGCTAAAACAAATAAACCCAATGACTCTTCATTTTGATCAGCAGAACATAATCATACCCCCATATTTGCTAATGTCTTTGATTTTTCCCTGCTCTATTAGACAGTCTTGATTCAATTTATTCGCAGCATAATGCAAGAGGTTTGGGAGTTTGTGTTCTATAAAGATACCGCATAGAACTTAAAATCTTTGTTTATGATGATCTTTCTTGTTGGAAAATTACCAGGATTAAAGCCATATAATCCTACAAGAAGACTGCTTTATTTTTGTTTCAGCTTTGATGCAGAAACTTTACACCTTTGAGAGCAAACTGAATATGGTTCTAAATGAAGATTTTAAATAAACTTGCAAAGGCCTCTGAGGCCTGAAAGAGAAATTATGTAAACAACAGCATCATCAAGACCAAGGAACACATCAGACAGGTCAGGGAGAAAGGTTTGGAGAAGGGGTAAAGTCATGCTGTTAGATGTTTCCCTGCAGGTGGAGCGCTGCTTTTAGTGGACATATGGTTTGTTGTGATAAGCTTGTATGCTGAAACATGTTGATTTTATTAATCTGCTTTTTGTTTACGTGGTATGGTTAAATGTAAAGCAGGGATAGGTTATAAAACAGTGTGTTTGATAATATGAACAATATGAATCACTGTTTTATCCACTATCTGAAATGGAAAGGGTATGGGTGACATGGCCATCCAATGAAATGCAACGGCCAGGCAAGGACAGCTTTAATCAAACATGCAGCCAAGAGGAACAGGTTAACTTTAGAGGAGCTGCAAAGATTCACAGTTCCAGGTAGAAGAATGCATTAACAGGACAGTTGTTTGCTGTGCACTCTACAATTCTGGTCGTTATAGAAAAATATTAAGAAGAAGGCTAATGTCACAAAACAAAATACGTCCTGTTTACAGCTTGCTATAAGTCACGTAGGGGACAAAACGAACACGTAGAAGAAGGTACTCTGGTCAGATGAGACCAAAACTGAACATTTTGAGTTTGAGTAAACACTGAGCGGAGGAAAGCTGACACTGCACATCACCCTAAATACACCACCTCCACAGTGATGCGTGTCAGTGTCAGTATTACATTTATTTATTCAGGATATATTTAAAAACAACCAAGGTTGGCCAAAATGTGCTGCAGTCAACTTAAAACAAAACAAATAAAAGAAAGAAATGCTTTAAAATAAATTAAAATGTACAATAAATATGTGAAAAAAACAAAATAGACTAAACATAATAGGACCTGGAATCAAATGCCAAGGTATAAAGGTGAGTCTTAAGGTGTTATTGTCTAAGCAGTGCGTGGATAAACTGCTCCATAATTTCAGTGCAGCAACTGCTAAAGCCTGGTCAGCTTTATATTATTTCTTGGAACACCAAAAAGAAACTGACTGGTTGACTGGAGTGGTCTTACTGGTGTGTGAATGTTGATGAGATATGTCAAATAAAGCAACTTTAAATTGTTTAAGCAGCCGTAAATAGACTGGAAGCCAGTGGAGAGACGACATGATTGGAGTGAAGTGTTCATGCTTTTTTGGACCTGTTCAAAGATGAGCTGCAACATTATGATAGTTTGTGATTGATGAACAGACCAATGTCCAGAGCATTATAGGAATCCAGAGCTGTGATGTAATTAAAGCATAATTCATTTTCTGTGTAACTTAAAAAAGCAAAAAATATATATATCTTACAACAACATGGTGTTGGCAGCATAATGCTGTGGGAGTGCTTTTCTTCTGCAGAGAGCAAAACTTTTGAGAATTGATAAAAAGACGTATGGAGCTAACTCCATGGCACACAAGAAATAAAATCTGCAGAAGAATTGAGACTGTGGCAGAGGCTCACCTTCCAGTAGAACAAAAATACTAAACATCCAGCTAGAGATGTGATTGATTGCTTTAGACCAAAGCATATTCCTGTGTTAGAATCACTTAGACCTAAATTCTATTGATAACATGCGGCAAGACTTGAAAATCAATGTTCCCAGATGCTCCCCATTTCATCTGACTGAGCTGGAGAAATCTTGAAAAGAAGAATGGGCAAAATGTTCAGTGTCTAGACATGCAAAGCTGGTAAAGCTGTGCTTCTGTTTTGTCTCAAAAAGGGATGTACATAAGAGTGCATCACACCATTCAGATTTGGCACATTAGACAAAATCCACAACCCCTCCTGCATTTATACATTTAAAATGTTTTCTTTAGGGAAATTTCTGTACTCCTGCCCTAAAATTCGGGGCAGGTTGCATGACCTCACTCACTGGCTGAGAACTATCTCTCCACCTACTTTCTTTTTCTCCCTCCCTCTCCTACCAGCATCTAAATGTGTGGTAGTTGGATAGAGCTTCTTTCTGTACTCCTACACAGGCAGGAGTGAGAGGCCCCTGGAGTGACCGGCACTGGGAGCACGGCAGCATATACGGTACGTTTCCAGTCCACCCCACTGGAATATTTGGATTTTTCATCCTTTCTTCACCCTTTGCCTAGGTAGATAGGTATAGATTCGCTAACTTTTGCTAAACCTTTGGAAGATTTTTTCTGAGTTCTTTTCACTGATATGTAATTTTAAATATTGAATATTAAATAATTAGTATGAAATAAAGTTAATCATACATTAGTTAGAAATTGTTTTGTGGTCCTTCCTTCAGAAAAGTCTGTTGATTTATTTGTTCCTTTAGAGTTTCTGTGAAGAGGCAGATTTTAGCATTTATAATTAATGTTTAGTTAATAGTTTTATTTCAATTTGTTGTTTTTTTTGTGAGAGGTTTATATTTCAAACAACACCTTAGTCTCAATATAGGCCATAGTTAAGCCTAAAATTATTCACACCACTGGGCAGATTTAGGTTTTGTAACGGAAATTTTACAAAATGCATTTTGTGCTAGTTGAGGTGACACCCTGACTGGCCAAACAAAAGGTGTTTCACTTCCCTGTAACAGTAGTCAGGGTACGAGACAAGGAAACTGGCCTAGCACTTCTCCGTCGATGTCCTCAGAGGAATTGAGTCAAGGAATTCTGCCAAGCAACGCCAAATTGAAATGGAAAAATTATATTTACCAAAGAAAGAGATCAATTATCATCACTCAGTCAGCTTTATTAATTTATCCTTATAAGGGAGACAGTTTACAGGTCAGACATGTTGCTGAGCTGAGCCAGAAAACTGTTCTGACCAGCACAAAGGATTTCACTTCCTTATATCAGGGAAGAGCAGAGGAATGAATTAACTTAATTGTCACCCAGACATCTCGACTCCTCTGCAATAAATGTTCCCTTTATCTTGTATTGTACAGAGGGGGTTAAACTTCAGGAAGGGAAGTGAAGCACCTTTTGTCAGGCCAGGCAGAGTGTCAATGCCCTCAATTAGCATAAAAGGCCATTTATAAAATTTCCATTACAATTTCTCCTGACTGGAAGTAAGGTTAATGTTTTGGAGTGGCCCCGTCAGAGCCCTGACTTGAATCTGATGGCCAATTTATTAAGGGAGCTAAAGATTAGGTTGATGACAAGGAAGCATTCCAACCTCAAAAACTTGGAGCTTCAAACATAAATCATCAAAATATTAGTCAAAACATGGAAGCTGTAATATAAGATGGGTTTGCTCGCCAGAATGGGAATAAAGATTTTGCCTTCGAAGGAAGGTTATCAAAATATTTCTGGCATGCCATTTTTTCTATAAAAATCCAAATGAAAACACCTAAATTATATTTTTTTCTGAATTTATGCTCTTTTCACATTGTTTGGTTATCTCTTGAGAGATGCCTGTCTTACTTCCTATCAGTAACGACATCTAATAATAACTTAAATGAATAAAACCTATTTTAGGTCTGAATCTGCCAGGGATGTGAATCATTTTGGGCTGAACCATATGTGGCTGATGTGTCAATGTGAGCACTGTTTGTGGCACCACATTACAAAGCTGTCTGGATCTGCAACGATCTCTTGTCATGTTCTCTTTATGTGTTCCCTTCATGGGTTGTGAGGCTTTAAAACAAAGTGAATACCTTAACTACTGATAAAACAGCTCATATGCAGTTTGTTTCAAAGTAGAGTACTTACTTTAGATATGAATATATCTTAATGTTGTAAGTTACAGAGAAACCGAAAGGAAAAGTCTTCAGAAAACGTGCAAAGAGTCTTGACGATGTTTTTGTTTTTTGTTATCCCATGAACCCCCAGTCAGTGACTGATTTGGCACGTCTTCTATTAGGTCTTTAGACATCTTCCAATGCATTCCCTCTGCATAGTAACAGATTATGGAGCTCCTCATTTTTAACTGATCTTGACCATGTTAAGGGATAGCTTATTTTTGGCAATGCTGGAAAATTGGCAGGGTGACCGTTAGGTCACCATGGTTACGTTAAACTAGACAGGCACACGCTGTGAATTGTAATTCTCACATTGAACTCTCTCGAGTTGACAGAGATGGGATAAAGCAAATGTTTTTACTCTTTTACATTTTTAACTTTACTTTCTATACCACCCTTTAAGGCTATACCTTGTAAAGAGACATTTTTGGGTATGTGTTTGACACATTCAGCGATCACGCTGCTGGAGAATCTCCTTGATCCTTTGCTGTGGACGAACACACCTATAGGTTAGTGTGAGTAAGAACGTGTGCTTTCCACCCATCCCACTGTACAACAGTCTGTGTGTGCTCCCAAACACAGCTTGTACAGTATGTGTCAGTAGCTCTGCATGTGCACAAACACTTCCAGGCGTTTTCTTAACCAGAGGCATCAGACGTGAGTTCCCTCACATCCCCACAGCGATCTATGAGTAAAGCTCTGTGTTTCCTTATGTGTGTGCATATCAATGTCAGCTCTGTTCTGCTGCTGTCGGATGAAGGAGGGTGAGAGGAGAGTGGGTGGACAGGGGAGGAGGTGGAGTGGGTCTCTGGATACCCGCCCTGTGTTTACCTTGGCAGGGTCACACCATGCCGATGCCCCACCCCCATTCACCCCTGGAACAGACCGAAGCCTTATTGCCCTCCAGGTCGGTTGGGTACAGGACATACCACCGTGGCAGACCTGGGGAGCTGCAGCCACCCTGGAGTATGAATGGGCACAGTGTGGAGCGGCAGCTGATTGGCTTTACCTGACCTGGGGAGACTTGCTCACAGATGCTGGAGCATATGACACACTGGTCACAGCTTAAATAATGCATTTAAAAGCAATATGAGATCTGGTAAATGAGCAGCAACAAGAACTGAAGAAGCAGAAGTTTTTGTGGAGTTGGCTAAAAAATGGGGGAAAGGCAGCGACAATGATTGATTATGCAACAACTGTTGCATAACCAATCATTGTTATCCAGTATTAATACCCCATAAACTTTTTCATATGTATTTTATGGGGATTTTGTTGTTACAGATGCAAGGGAGCACATTTTGGATTGCATAATTCTTTAAAAATGAAACTCTGAAAAGTGTGTTGTCAGTTTGTATTAATCTCCATTTAATCAGATACTGGGCAACCATTTATCTTTACCTTTGTGTATTTTATTCTCATTATGAATACAGCTGTTCTGTGAAGGTCTCAGGGGTTTGTTAGAGAACATTATTGAACAAACAGCATCATAAAGAACTAAGTAACACAGGTCAGGGATAAAGGTGTTGAGAGGTCTAAAGTAAGGTCGGGTTACAAATAGAAACCTACCAACAGTGTCGGAAAGCTAACACCGCATATAACCCTGAACATACCATCCCTATAGTGACACATGGTGGTGGCAGCATCATGTGTGGGATTATTATCCCAAAGGGAAATCAAATGTTGTTGTAACTCATATTATGCAGGTTTCTTCAAAGAGGAAGGAAGGATCTCCTGTAGCGGCCAGTATTACAGTGTATCTGAAGACACTCTGTTGTTGTATGACAGTCTGATGAAAAGGATGCTCAGGGTTGCCCGCAATGTTCTTCATTCTACTTCAACTTCCACTTTCGCTTCGATATTATAAAATACTTTTGTGTGTCTATGGCATAAAAGCCTAATAAAATAAGTTTGTTCAGCCAACATTCCCTCTCAGGCACAAACTTAGACAGCAGGGCAAATATTAGTCCTTCTCCATTAGATGTGCTTGATCCGTTGAACTTTGGAAATGCTTAGTACCCCACATATACATCCACACTTGTTCATGCTAAATGTCATGCACTTATATATTTGCATTAATGTATTATGAGCATTCACAGGACACTATGACTGCCTCTTGGCTCATTTTGCCAATCTTAGGCAAACACTTTTTGAATGTTAGCTTCAGGTTTATTGATTTTACATGTCTCTCTGTGGCTGTTTATGAACTGGGAGCCTTCTGCGGCCTGTCTTGGGCCTTGTGCATGCAGCACAATGAGGGTTCAGTTGGGCGCTTCAACAGTTTTAATATGTTAGAGTGTGTTGCACATCAGAGCTTTGGAGAGTTGAGAGAAAATAAGCTGTGTGGTAACCAGGCATTGGCAGATGTAAGGCTGTGACACAGAGGTTTACTGAGGGGTTAGCTGCCTGCAATGTTGTCAGATTTTTGTAACACCTCCAATAAAAACTGAAAAGGAGAATAATACATTGAACATGAATCTTTTCTTATGAAAATTTTAAACTGACTAGTTTTAAAACCACAACTTCCTACTAAATACAGTCCTTTCAAATTATGTTATTAGCATATTTACAGCAATAGGCTAATGTGTAAATAACATCTTCATAACATGCTAATTTAGCATGTTCAGGTTTGCTAGTTAGCTGAGGAGGACAAAATAAGGAAAACTCTAGTAAGTTTTGCTAATTTGTTCCAGTGTTTTAAATAAGAGACACAAATGTTTTTGGACAGGCATGCAATCATTCTCATCTGTCTACTCATAGTCTCCATAAAACAAGTATACATGCATCTGCATATCCAGGCATCATAGTCTTTAGGAATGAGACAAGCTCTGTGTGCCAGAGATTAATGTGTTTTGGTGTGAAATGTGTGAATCAACCTCAGAACAAGCATAAGACCTTACAAAAATGCTGTCTGAAGTTGGTAGGAAGCATTATTATCCACAGTGAAAACGAGTCATTTACCAAAATGGGATGAAAGGCCACTCAGAGATGAAGAAGTCATCACTCCAGAAGCTACGTAAAAAAAAAAAAAACAGATTACAGCTGCCTTGACCATGAGAAGACGATGTGAACGTTGAAGTACAGGGTGGCAGGATTATGTTCTGTGGGTGTTTCGCTGCAGGAGGGACTGGTGCACGTCACGAAATAGATGGCATCGTTAGAAAAGAACACTATGTGGAAACACTAAAGCAACATCCCAGGACATCAGCTAGGAGGATAAAGCTTGGGTACAAATGAGTCTAAGCATATTGTCAAATTAGTTACAAAGTGGCTCAAGGACAACAAAGCCCTGACCTCTGGTAGAAAATTTGCAGGCAAAGGTAGATGGTGTGTGTGAGCAAGACTGGTCACAAACCTGACTTAGTTAGGCAGGTGCTGTCAGGAGCAATTGGCCAAATTTCCAGTAAACTATAGTTGAAGGTTACCCTAAACATTTAACCCCAGTCATACTGTTTCAAAGACAGTTCTGCCAAATACCAATGAAGTGTATGTAACCTTTTGACTCTGAAAATTTTTTTAAATGCCCCACTCTTATTATTTTGGCTTTTAGCAAATACAATTAATTGTGGCAATCCTAACTGACCTAAAACAGGACACTTTTAGTCTGATTTAATTTCAGTTTGAGGTTATGTGTTTTTTTGTAGTGTATGTATTTTCCTATGTCCAGAAACACAAAAGGGACATTCATCCCATACCAGACATTTCCACGTTTTAACGGACTCATGAAGCCTTATTTCCATTTTCCCCAATTAGCCTGATGCAATATCCAAATACACTGTACAGTATGTCCTGGATCAAAAGCAATATAACATGTGAGCACACAGGATGTGGAAAAACAGTGGCATACAGAGACAGAGGGAAATGATTAAAATAAACGCCCTTAACATGTCACTGTTCATTTGGACAAATTTTCATATTTCAAGAGAAAACATAGAAAGTTTGAATTGGTTTAAAGTTTCTAAGTTCTTACATTCATTAGCTCTTTATCTCAGTGAGTGCTTACATCCACACATCCCCAGTAGAACCCTGAGATCTCAAGACCAGAAGCTCTTAGTTGTTTCCTGGACTCAGCTCGTGACCAAAGGAGACAGGGCTTTTTTAGAAACAGGTTCTAGGCTCTGGAACAGTTTCCCTCCCTTTCTGTGAGGTCTGCTGGAACTTTAGATTATTTTAAATCTATTTTAAAAACTCATCTTTTTAAATTGGCTTTTTCCTGCTGAGAGCATAACCATTAGGCTACTCCATGTTTCTTCTATGCCTCTCATTGTTGATTTTATTGCTTATATTGTCAACCTTGTATTTTTTTTTTTGTTTAATGCTTTTTAATGATTTTATTATTTTTTATCTTCCTGTTTGTTTTTTTTTATTTACCTGAAAATCATTTTGGTTGTATTTTGGTCTGTAATGTGCTTTATAAACAAATAAATGATGAAATTATTTTTTTACCATGATAATTGAGGGGCTTGTGATGGAAAATAACAGACAGCTTAGACATCTGCACACCTTGATTGCTTTTTTGTCCTTTTTGAAAAACACACAGACATTCATTATTGTGTATTTTTGCTTTTGCCAGGTGAAAATGACAACCCTGCTTCTGCTGTGTGTGTCTTTGCCTATTATCTTGGCCACAACAACTTTGAAAGACCCTAACGGTAAGAAGCCACTTTGTAAAATGGGAAAAGAAGCATAGCACTATTCTGCCTATGGTTCATGCTTATAATTCTGCTAGACAGTTAAAGAGAAGCATGCAGAATGGATGAAGTGTTTATGTCTTGCTTTAAAGCTATTTTAGACCAGCCTTTTACCAATATACAACACTAAATTTTAAAATTTACTTTAAGGTACAATTAGGTAGCATTTCATAAGACAAGATTTGCGATTACAAATAGTGCAACGGCCTAGTCCTGCTGGTGCTCATATTTTTCACAACACAGACCAAAGTTATCAAGTTGAAACTACTCCATATTTTTGTATCACACGTGCAAAAGAATGTGTTGTAAAATGTATTTTTCTACGTGCGCACTAAACAAACAATGCTTTGATTAAATGAACAGACTAGTCAGATTAGTAAATCTAAATTTAAAAAATGCCTCTGCCACTGAAACTATGGCACACAAACGTTTTATCTTCACAGTACATCTGATGACACTCTAATCACTGTACAAAATGCATTATCAATTTATTTTTACCGTAGATATAGATGGCTCATTGAAGGTCAGCATCCCTGTTAAGTTGCCTCTCCGTCCTCTGCTGGGAGGCAAGGTAGAGGTACCGTGCTACTTCCAAGAAAACATCGTGAATGACCCCGGAGCACCCACCATTGCCCCGCTATCCCACCGAATCAAATGGACCTATGTCACCAAAGACAACGTTTCCTCAATCCTGGTAGCATCAGAGGGGAAGGTTTATGTGGAGGCTGAGTATCTGGACAGGGTGACATTGGTCAACTACCCAATGGTTCCTACTGATGCTACCATGGTGATAACAGAGCTGAGGTCGAAAGACTCCGGCACCTATCGCTGCGAAGTGACCCATGTAATTGAGGACAGCTATGACTCTGTAGACATCCAGGTTCAGGGTAAGCATAAAGTTTCATTAATCAACATACTATAACCTCTCTATAACTCTGTGCATTGCTTCTAGAAACAGTACTTGTGTTTGTCAGCTGAAAAGGAACAGAGAAAAAAGCAGTTGGAGAAAGCATACGTCATGGCAGATTTTACCAGAAATTATTACGTAGCTTCATTTTATGTTTTTTTATAGGTGTTGTATTTCACTATCGGGCCATCTCCACCCGCTACACCCTAACATTTGAAAAAGCCAAAGCAGCCTGTATCCAGAACAGTGCCAGCATTGCTACTCCTGCACAACTTCAAGCTGCTTACGATGACGGATACCACCAGTGTGATGCTGGATGGCTTTCAGATCAAACTGTGAGGTACAGTAAAATATCCATCCAACTATTACAAGAGTTTGAGAGACTAGTACAATACTCTGCTTTTAAAATGCCCAGTCATATCTGTCTTGATTCAATGTATTAAAGATCAGGTAAAGAAAACTTTAGAATCTTATATCAGACCACCAAGGTGACCAAAATTTCTGCTCTTCTCTCAAGGTACCCCATTCATGAGCCTCGGGAACCTTGCTTTGGAGATAAGGAGAACTTTCCTGGAGTGAGAACCTATGGTGTTAGAGACGTAAACGAAACATATGACGTGTACTGCTTCGCTGAGAAGATGTCAGGTACTCTCAGTGAACAAGGACAGTGTAACCTTTAACCTTTTCGGTGTAAACACGACTGCATATTTTCATTTTGTTCTTCAATGCTCTCTCTCCTCCCAGGCAGAGTCTTCTATTCCATGTCTGTTGACAAGTTTAGCTTCTATGAAGCAAAAGACCAGTGCGTCAAACTGGGTGCGAGGCTGGCCACCACTGGAGAGCTATACCTTGCCTGGAAGAATGGCATGGATGTGTGTAACACTGGTTGGCTGGCAGACAGGAGTGTACGCTACCCAATCAACATCCCCAGGCCTCAATGTGGAGGAGGGCTTGTAGGAGTAAGAACGGTCTACTTGTTCCCCAACCAAACTGGATACCCCTACCCAGACTCTCGCCATGATGCAGTCTGCTTCCAAGGTTGGTGGTTGTTCGAAAACGGCTTCAGATTTTCAGGAGAGTTAAGAGGCCTAAATGTCAAAAATATAATTTCTGAAATGTTTGTTGTCTTTACTAATGAAAGGTATAGATCTATGTCTTGTTCTGTACTAAAGATCAGCAGTAAAGGTGTAAATATCATACCATCCTGACTCCTCAGAGACTGATGATGAAGATGCTGTACCTGGGAGGACCACACCCTTCCCAGACATCCAATTTAGATCTACCTTTGAGCACTACACAACCCCAACGGCTTCGCCTGGGAATAAAGAGATCAAGTCTGGAGGAATAGTAACTCTCTCCCCATTGCTGTTTCCACCTGCAGTGGATGAGTCAGGTGAAGATGTGACCATGGGACCCACAGGTAAACCTTTTATATGGTTAATGAATAATAACAACTTTAGAGCATTTTTGTTTTTTAAGAAGTGTGCAAAACAAGGGCGCAAGTCGTTGTAGAGAAGAAGAAAAAAATGTATGGGGTTGACAATGATGAAGGATGTAGTATCACAAAGAGAGAGGAGAGGCCCAAGAGAGAACACGGACATCCTCTATATAGATCAGCACCTGTGGACGAACAAGTTCTGATTTTTCAATGTTCTACAATATATGTAGGGGAAATAGCCAATTGAATAATTGATGATTTTGAGGATAGGGTATTTGATTTCAATGCTCACCTGCTTTAAATAAGTACTGGGAATTTGTACAAACTGCAGCCTGACTTTTAACTGGCATAAGCAAGCAGGACCACATTACTCGCCTAGTGGCTTCTTTGCACTGGCTGCCTGTGCATTTTAGAATATATATTAAAATGTTATTGTTTGTTTTTAAGTCTTTAAATTGATCTTTAAATTATCTTTTAACTATGCACACTCAAGCTAGATCACTAAGGTCTGATGACCTAGTTGTTCCCAGATCCAGGTTGAAACATAGCTGCTCTGAAACTGTGGAATAGGCTTCCCTTGCACATTAGGACCTCCTGCATTAGATAAAACTCATTTAAATCCCTTATTTTTTACTGGCTTTTAAATTTGTCTACATTTAAGTATTTTCTGTCTGCAAAGTCATTATTTGATTTTTGACGTTGTATAGCACTTTGGTCAGCTTTTGTCTTTAAATGTGCTTTATAAATAAATTGACTTGAATTGAATTGAATGTTGGGCTGTTGGTAGCACTGTTGCCTTGCAGCAAGAAGGTCTTGGGTTCGACTCCCGGCCAGGGGTCTTTCTGCATGAAGTTTGCATGTTTCCCCCGTGCATGCATGGGATCTCTCAGGTTACTCCAGCTTCCTCGCACAGTCCAAAAACATGACTGTTATGTTAATTCGTCTCTCTAAATTGCCCTTAGGTGTAAATTTGTGTGTGCATACATGTTTGTCCTGTCTGTGTTGCCCTGCGATGGATTGGTGACTTGTCCAGGGTGTACCCGCCTTCCACCCATAGACTGCTGGAGATAGCTTCCCCGTAGTAGAAAATGACTGACTGAATTGAATGTTCGTACAAATAAAACAGGACCATTTCTTTATTCCCTCCTAGGTGTGGTGTTCCACTACAGACCAATCACTGGTCGTTATACTCTGACCTTTTTGGAGGCTCAGCAGGCTTGCCGGAGTATCGGAGCAGTCATTGCCAGCCCACAGCAGCTGCACGCAGCCTTTGAGAGAGGCCTGCACCAATGCGATGCTGGCTGGCTGCGCGACCAAACTGTGCGGTGAGCTGGACCAGTACATCAGTTTGACAAAGTCTCCACACACGTATTTACTTTCATACAACTCAGATATTGTAGATGATTAACTTTAACCTAATCTGTCTCAGCATCAGCAATGATGTTAATCTTTGTTTTAAAAACAAACAGCTTAATAATTTAAATCTGAAAAAACGTTCTTACCTAACATGCTTTTCTTGCTCAGGTATCCGATTGTGTCGCCCAGAAATAACTGTGCTGGCAACCTGCTAAACCTTCCAGGAGTGAGATCATATGGCCTGAGACCAGTCAGTGAACGCTACGATGTCTTTTGTTATGTGGACAGTTTAAAAGGTGAACCTGCTCAAATCACTGCACTAGCACCATGGCTCTATTGGTATTTTTTAAACCTTCTGAGGAAAAGTGGAATCCGCAGCTAAACATCCCCCTTTAATTAGTCAGGGCCAATAGAAGATCACATTTTTATGAAATAACTCAGCAAATAGAAAAAGTCTAAATCCTGTTGTACCACTATTTATAAACGTCTCTCAGAATGGTGGTTGGTACTTGGAAAAGTTCAAATTTACTGAAGCAGTACTAACGTTAGAGAACCAGTACACTAGTATTTACATTAGAAGAAAATTAATGTCCATCCATTGGTCTACCCAGCTACTCCTAAATCCCTTTGAATGTCCACATGCATCCTTCTGTCTGCCAGGTGAGGTCATCTTCACCACTGACTATGACAGCTTCTCCTATGATGAGGCTGTGCAGCACTGCCAGAAACTCAACACTACCCTGGCCACCCCTGGGCAGCTGTACGCCGCCTGGAAACAGGGACTCGACAAATGCCGCCCAGGCTGGCTTATGGATCGCAGTGTCCGCTACCCCATTACAACCCCCAAATCTTATTGTGGAGGCGGGCAGGTCGGAGTGCACACCATCTATGCCTTCCCCAACCAGACGGGATTTCCTGATGAGCACTCACGCTACGATGCCTTCTGCTTTAGAGGTTGGATTGGGCTGGGGGTAGTTTTTAGCTAAGAAGCCATCTCAGTTATGTCTTAGTCAGGTGTTTATATTCATTGAAGATAAACTTCATGAGCATTAACAGCAACTTTGCTTTTATTGCAGTGTTTAAATTATGTAAGTAAGTTTAAAGAAACATAACATTATGGAAAAAATGGAAATTATTTTTTACCAACAAAGAAATCAGATCAAGCTTCAGTTAAAAACCATTGTTGACCCAGCCAGGATATAAATTACAACAACATAACTGCTTCATAGTTAAATAACGTTATGTTATTATTGTTTAAAATGCTGTTGCAGTTAAGCCTCCAATTATTCAGACCCCTTGCAGATTTTTGTTTAAAATATTATTTTAATTTTATCAGCATGTTTCTACGAACTGGAAGTGATATTAATGTTTTGGAGTGGCCCAGCCAGAGACCTGACTTAAATCCAATAGAGAATCTGTAGAGGGAGCTAAAGATTAGGGTGATAGCGGGGAGGCCTTCCAAGCTCAAAGACCTGGAGCAAATCTAAAGTAGGAAGCAGAGAAGGTCAAAATAACTGGTGGATACATGCAATTTTAAAAAGGTTTGATTGCTACAATGCCAGTAAGTATTTATCATTTGAGAAGGGTTTTATTATCATTTCCTTTCTGTCTCATTCCTATCAGAAACAAACTTCTTTGTTGAAATAAAAAACATAATAATCTAAATCTGCCAGGGGTATCAATACGTTTGGGCTTAATTGTACATATTTTTTCAGTATTTTAATGAGTAATTTAATATTTTAATTTCCTTTTAACGATAGGGTTTTCCAATTTCATGACAGAATGTGTAATTGATTGGCCTATAACAACTACAGCTGAATAATAAAGGCCAAAAAATTTTAAAATATCAAAGTTTTCTTTGTAATTATTTCTGCTTAGATGCAATTTGTATTTTAATACCATTACCAAACAATTAATATCCCAAAGTGTTGGCATGACAGAATATTCACAGTCGTGATATACACCAAAACATCAACACCTGTAAACGTAAGACATGCAAAACTGCTGAGTTTACCAAAAATGAAACCACTAAAAGGGTTAACCTCTAAGAGAAGCTTAATTTGAGGTCTATAGAACTATAAAAAAAGGTATTTACACCTAACGGATTTTTTTCTGTTTTTACTTTTTGTCTTAAACTTTTCAGATATTCAGACAATTTTAATATCAGACAGAGATAAAACTCTGTTTTAAAATGATGATTTCATGTATTAAAGGAAAACAAGCCATTCAAAACAACCTGGCCTAAAGTGAAAATATAATTCCTCCTCCTTGTTAAAAAAAAAAACATCAATTAGCTGTTATTAACCACATCTTTTTGACAGCAGAGTTGATTTTCATTAGCCTCATCCAGGGCTGATAGCTCCCAGACCTTCGGAATCAAGAAACTACAAGCAGAACCTGAAATAGGCTGCAAAATCACAAAACAGTAAAACCTCCTTGTGTCATGTTGCAATCTCTCCCAAGCTCCCAATTTCTAACATCTATGAATCTTAAAGAAAATCTTCATATTTTCCTCTTCATCACATACCTATGAGACTAGTGTGAGAAATGTCTCTAGTGGCTTGAAGCAATGGCTTGTACTGAATAAACAGTGGAAATGGTATTTTACATTGTTAGTCTACCCAAGCCAAAGCAACTTTATTTCTGAGGCACTTTCTGAAGAACAAATAGAATAAAATGCATCAGAAATAAAATAGATTAAGGTAGAGAGTGAAGCATGGGTAAGAATACTCGACTAACAAGAAGAACAATAATGCGAGGAGGATACCTAAGCATAAGAAGTAGGTCTTTAGAGCAGATATAAAACTAAAGAGGACTTTAAGATGTGTAATAACAATGTAATTATTCTGTTATAGATTAAAAGAGATGTAATTTTAGAGTAGAGTGACTCAAAACCATCATCCATCATCAAGTCTGTTTACTCATTTTTGTCTTGCTCAGCTCACTTTCCTGTTCTTTTCAACAATTTCACCCCTGAGTCCGTGACAGAGAATAAAGATGTTGTCCAGAAGATAACCGTCGGACCGCTTCACGTTACACCCACTGGTAAGAAAAAACAAAAGAAAAGACAGGCTTTTTGATCAATGCCATTTCTCCATTCTGCTGATTATCACTGAACTGCGATGATGTTTTTTAACATTGTTTGTGTTGGAATTTTTATATTGTTTTTTTTTTTTTTTTATTGTTGTCTTTTTTAAGATCCAACTTCTGTTGGCTACAATGAAACTGTCGTGAATACAACCGACGCTGAGTTTATCAATGAAACATTTATTACACCTGCACATGGTCCTCCTACAGGTAAGATTGCTACAGATGGCAAGGCCATAAAAAGTCATATTCTGGTAAAAACTTGAAATATTCAAAGTAAGTGTTTTGAATGTCAAACGTAGACACTGTGACATCAACATTTTATTATAACGGGATCCTCAGACAACTTTTTTTATTGGCTTTTTAATCAGGAGCTACAAGAGACATGGCACTAAATGCCTTTTGTTATTTTATAATCCACACTTTCTAAATCAACCTGAAGTATCAGTGACAGGATATTAATACCTATGTTAAAGGAGGATAAATGCAAGAAAAAACACAGCTTTGGTTGCCTCATTACCACGGTGTTCATACTATGTGCAAGGTTTTTCTCCTGTTTAAAATTGAATAGAAAGGTGTTGGTGTGACTTTCTGAAGTTATGATAATTAATGTAAAAATACCATGGTAAAAATTTTCAAGTGTTCAAATGAAATAACATATTGATTATTACAGTTATAATATTGCTATCTTTAACATTTATTTTTTAGTATTTTGTTAAACAATTGAATATAGAATAAGCAATAGCTAAATACAAATTTGCTTATGGCGCAGAATATAATGAGTTTTTGTTGTTCTCTTAGTGGCACTGGGGGCATCAAAAGTTAGCTAAATAACTATCCTGCAGTTGGCTGCTTAACGGACATTGCTAACAGTCAGCAAGGAAAAAAGATTATCCTTAATAAGATAGAGGAGTTGTGCTTTTTTAGTTTCCATACCATAACTGTCCGTCTTTTTCACAACATGTAAGATTTGTCTTTTTTGAAGGGTTGAAAAAAAATGTTGTCACCTATTTTCAGCCAGCTTACCACCAGTGAACAGCAACGGTTGTGGTGGTGGCAGCATGTCATTGTACAATGCTTTAAATAGCAGGAGAAACTTGGTTAACTTTAAACTGTAAGAACAGAAGGTTTAGCGGTTTTGAAACTTTTTAAAACCTTTATATACTATGACACCGGTATCCATCAAAGTATACAGTCGAATAAACTGAACTCTGCTCTTCAAAGCTTGTAACTAATCCAAAGACTTTGAAAACTTAGGTGACTTCATTCAAAGCTAGAACTGAAATCTTCTAAAAGGTAAAGCCCTTAATCCCATCACCTTTGTGTTTCTACCCTTATTTACAGTGAATACCATTTTTCCTCCAGTCCCAGTTGACACTTCGGGTTATGGTTCAGCTGAACATTCAGCCAGTGAGGAGTCTTCTGGGGAATCTTCCACCTCCACCACTAGCGGTGATACATCCGGGTCAGGACAGGATGTTACCTTCAGCGGACACAGTGGTGTGCTTTCCGGCGAGCAGTCTGCTTCTGGAAGCCCACAGGAAGGGAAGGAGGGCAGTGCTGTCATTACCTCTGGAGATTTGGGTAGCACATCTGGAGCTGAATCTGGATCCGGCATCCTCATATCAGGATCAGGTTTCAGCAGTGGAAGTGGGGACATCAGTGGTAGTGGTGATGACAAGTGGGTCACCTTGGTGGATGAAAAACTGGTGTATTTGTCAAACACTTCAAAAAATGACACAAGGCAGGAGCTTGGCCGGGGAAAAATCGAAGCCAGTGGGGAATCAAGTGTTTCTGGATCAGGAGATATGTCTGCTTCCAGCTCTGGTGGGTTTTCTGGTATTCTGTTTGTCGACCACAGTGGCATTGACCTGACACCCCAGCAATCTGGGAACCAAGAAGTGTCCGGATATCAGCCGTCTGGCCATGGGTACCACAGTGGCTTTCCCAGTGGCTTTCCCAGCGGTTTTCCTAGTGGTTTTTCCAGTGGTGTTCCCAGTGGTTTTCCGTCTGGTGTTTCAGGCAGCGGCTCTTCCTCTGGAGACCCTTTTCCAAAGTATGACGATATCATCCACATAACTAAACATGAAATGATTGAAGTCATCACTGACATTACTGAAGAGGGGCGGGGTGTGGTGGAGATAAGTGGGCAAGGTAGTGGGTCTGGGATCCACCATGAATTCAGTGGCACTTCAACACAAATATCAGGAAGCGGAGCGACTGCTACGAAGGCTTATACAGAGTATGTTCCCACTCTTGACCAATCAACACCCAGAGTTACTGTTGAGGAGAGTGACACCGGAACGACAGTTTATTCAGTCACCCCAGATGCAGTCTACGCCAGGCCAACCACAGCTCCATCAGTGTCATTAATAACCCCGGCTGTTGTGGAGGTTCCTGAAATGGATGGAGGTATCCAGCTGACATAAACAAACACCATATGATCAGTCATAAAGTTTACATATAAACAACTCTTTTCCCAAATGTGTTTAGCTACGGGGAGCTGTCCTAAAGGCTGGTTGGAGTTTGGCGGCAGTTGTTACCTCCACCATGACGAGAGACTCACATGGTCTGAGGCAGAGAAGCGCTGTCAGGAGCTTAGCGCCCACCTGGTCAGCATTGGCTCACCGGAAGAGCAGCAGTTTGTCAACTGTGAGTAGCTCTTTGAAAGTAAGCCCTCAGTTTAGCCTTCATATAAGATATTTCTGAAGTTGAGGTGAAGGAGGGGGATCTGATTCCAGGAGATTGTACACATAAATTAAAACTAACAAGGCAGTAGCGTAATTTATAGCGCCTTGCAAAAACCATAACCCTTAAAATTCTCTAGACGTGGCTGTAACACCATGACAAAATAATACTTTTATGAGCCACTTTGTACAGATATGATTTTTTTATTTGTTAAAATTTGACCAACTTACAGCCAACAGTGAGCACTATCAGTGGATTGGACTTAATGACAAAGATGTGCAGAATGAGTTCCACTGGACAGACGGGAATCCTCTGGTGAGTCTGACTGAACTGGTCAGTTGGGTCATATTAAAACTGTTAGCTAGTTTTGTAAACCTTGATAAAACTGCGGTTCTTCATCTGATGCTTTGATCAGTCTTTCGAGAACTGGAGGGCCAACCAGCCGGACAACTACTTTGGTTCTGGTGAGGATTGTGTGGTGATGATCTGGCATGAAGATGGCGTTTGGAATGATGTGCCCTGCAACTACCACCTTCCTTTCACCTGCAAGACTACACCTGGTAGGCCCACTGGTCACAAAAACAACCATCCACAAAACAAGCAAAGCCTCATTAGATCGAGAGTGTTTTTTTTAATACATATATGAAAAACTGTGTTGCACAAGTAAGTTTTTAAACATTTGATGATTATTTTGGTAATTTCTAAATGTTTAGTTTACTATATTCATCTGATCTAGTGTTAGCATATTCTTCTTGAATAAGATTTTCCTTCTAATTTGTTTACTATTTTTTATTTATTTTCGCACAGCTTTTCAAATGAAATGCCATCATTCATTATTTTTTTCCTAGAAAGATTTGCTGTTATATTGAAAACACCCTTCAGTTATGAGCACCTTTTGGTAAAGACGTAAATTAGGCTGTAAAATAAATTCATCTTTTACTGCAGTAGCATAATCTCACACTGTAAATAAAAAACACCATTTAATTTGAACAACAACAAAAAAACACATTTTAAAAGATTTTTACCAAATAAATCACTGTTGGTACATTTACCCACACCACAAAAAAAAAGAAAATACAATTTAAAGTTAAAAGTAGCAGAAACATTTAAGGAATTTGTGCTTTACCTTTTGAAACTGATATGAATTTCTAGGAATTTTTAATTAGAAATCCATTAATGCCTGTTTTCTTTCTTGTTTACATATGACCTGACTGCTCTTTAATTTAATTATTCAAGTAAGACCGATGTGTGTTTGTCCTCCAAGCCAACAGGAAAATATCTACTTACCTAAACTTGTCCATATCTACAGTCAGATAAATTATTGAAAATACTTGAGAAATGCCCAATGCTAACTGTTTCTGAACTGCAGAAAAGACTGGCATCTAACATCCATTAGATGCTGTCTACATGCCATTGGTTTGTTTTTTTGAAGGAAAAGACTAGCCATCAAAAACTTTACTAGGGGTCCACAAATCTTTACTAGGGGTGCCGATAACTGTGAAGGGCGTGCATACACACATACAGTATGTGTGTATGTACATATGCATACTGTATATACGATAACATATAAGATTTGTTTACAATTTATGACAGTCATGTGCGGAGCACCCCCCAAGGTGGAAAACGGCAGTCCAATAGGCGGCGGCAGAGAGCGCCATTCTGTCAACTCCATGATCCGATACCAGTGTGACCCAGGCTTTATGCAGCGCCACCTGTCTATCATACACTGTATGGCAAACGGAGAGTGGGAGGAGCCACAAGTCCAGTGCATAGAAGGTGAGTTTTAAAGGAAAGTCCTGATATAAGTGTTTTGAACAATTGACCCCATGTGTACATGTAATTAAGATGGGATATATGTATAATTACATATAATTAAAATGTACATATAAGGAAAATGGGATACAACTGCAGTGTGTGACCCCTATAGGTCACTGACCAGAAACATTCTGGCTTGGCTTAACTCTCAGGGGTCATACATTCTTTGTAGATAAGGAACCCAAACATAGCTAGATGACTAAACATATTGAATATGAATTATAAATGTGCAGGATCAAAAATGAAATGTTGCTTTAGAAAATGCACCTTCTGTGCTGCACTTCTGAGCCTGCAGCTTGTGAGCTTCAATCTCCACTGCCTCCAGTCGCTGCAGTCATTTGTGAGTCTCTGGATGCTTCGTTGGAGTTCTTTTATGCATGATGTCATCAGTATGCGAACCTTTTCTCCCTCCAGCCGGAGCCAAAAGCAACAGGCTACACAAAAGGTCCCTGAGGAGAAGAAGTAAAGGTGTCAGCAGCCAACAGGAACAGAGGGAACTGCTCTGAGGAGGACTGAAGGGACATACAACAGAGAGCCACAAAAGAGCTTTCTTCTAAAGAAGCATGGACACTAATACAAATACCAGACCAAAAAGATAGCATGCCCTACCCTGTATATACACACACTAAAGCACATTTAGACAGTGATGAAAGAAACAGCAAGTGATGTTCCTGATCTTTGAATGTCACCCTGCAACCTCTGAAGGCAAATTTCTCTAAAACTTCTCTAAAAATTTAATTTATGAATCAGCATCCTGGAGCTAAAGTAGAAACTTATTTCAAAAGGCTGAAGAATAACATGCAAAGAGCTTAGGAAGTGTTTTCAGTTCAAACATACTTTTATTATATTTTACCATCTAGATTTGTGTTTCTTAGAATTGTTTTAGGTGTTAGATTCCTAATTTTCAGGGCAACCCAGTGGATATCAAGTTTTTTGGTTGTGTCGCAGATGAATGATCCTGCATGGTTGTTTCATCTGAGTTCTGAAGGAAGACATGACAGAAAATGACATGAAGGAAAAAAAGTCATATAAAGCCTTTAGTCTTGTCACAGCTGTAAATTTGACTTCTACAGTGTCGAACCAACACATTATGAAAACACAACTCAGCCTCCCTGGATTGAAATAATCGGCACGTATGCACTTTTGAAACTTCTGTCATGTCTGTGCTAATCATTTGAATCCAGTGCACCTTAAAACTGTTATAAAGAAAGTAAAAACTTTTCTGTAGCTGTGTTTTTACATATCAAGTGAGAAGTGACAGGAAAACAGTGCCTTGCAAAAGCATTTCTAATCCTTAAACAATGAACATCAATGCATTTAACGTGACTTTTTGTGATAGACTAACACAAAGCAGTGTATAATTGTAAAAAATAAAGAAACATGACACGTTTTCACATTTTCTTCCAAATAAAAGTCTCTGACCAGCCTCACTGTCACTTAAGCATCCCCACTGCATAATGCTGCCACCACCATGTTTCATTAATGAATGGTGTGTTCATAGTAATGTGTGGCGCGCATGTATCCCTAACTCAGATACATTTAATAAAACTCTAAAGCAACCAACTGCCATCACAACTCACCTAATTAATAAAAAATGTCTCAGTATGAATACAGCTGTTCTTTGAATGCCCCAGATGTTTGTTAGAGAACATCACTGAACAAGCAGCATCATGAAGATGGAGGAACACAGCAGACACAGCAATCTTTGAACATCTCACTGTTTAACCCATTATCCAAGAATGGAAAGAGTTTGGCAGGGATGCAAACCTACCAACATTGGGGCGTCCACCTTAACATTCCCAACGTGAGACATGGTGGTGGCAGCATTATGTATTGGACATTGTTTCTCCTACAGGGAAAGGGAAGCTGGTCAGAGTTAATTGGAAGATGGATGGAGCTAAATAAAGTGTAAAACAGGATGGAAGCTGTAAAAGGCTGCAAAAAAGGTTCATCTTTTCACCAGCTTTCCATGTGTTAGGCTCAGTCAAAGTCCAGACCTAAATCTGATTGACAATCCGTGGCAAAACCTATGCCGAGAAATCTGATGTCCCGCCAGTAGAGACATACACAAAGAGGTCTGCAGCTGTAATATCTGCAAAAGTTGGTTCTGTAGAGTATCGGCTCAGGAGGACTGATTACAAATGCATGTCACACTTTTCAGATCTTCATTCCTAAAAGATGTCAGAAACTTTCAATTTTCCTTCCATTTCAAAAATGATGCACTGCGTTATGTAAGTTTATCACATAAAGCCCCAATGAAATTTGTGATTGTAATGTGACAAAATGTGAAGAATATTAATAGGTGTGGGGACTTTTGCAAGGCACTGTACAACTTAATGGAGTCTTCTAATAATTTAAAAGATGAGCATCTGCCTTGGCGCACTTGGTCCTTATTTATCACTTCTCAAGTGCAAACCAATGCCTTTGTTTCTGACTCCACTGACTAAAGAACTTCAGCCTTTGCTGTGGGATGAGTTTCTCACTGTAAATACTCTCTCTGTAATTTTCTGAACAGCAGGATCTGTCCATAACCTGCACAGTGCCGGCAGTTTTAACCTTTTTGACTTACAGTATTTATCAGTGATGCATTTGCCAAGTGGTTGAGTACTTAGAGCCAACTGTACAGAGGAGGACAGGTAGAACCTTGTGTTTTCATTAAAGCCTCAGATGTGTCGCTGGAGAGTGTTTCTGCTGTATTTTAGAATATCTTCATAGTTCATTTCAAAAACGCTTCTTGTTCACTTGTGAAGCTAAAGAAAGTTGAACCAATAGATCTCATAAAAGTGGGGTTTGGGCAGCTTGATGAGGATTTTAAGGTCAGCATTTGCTTCAGCTCTCAGAGAAAACAGATAATTTGATCCATGGCTCCTACATTGGAGCTCATAAACCCCCCAGTCTCTCAGGGACACAGTTTAAAACGAATAAAAGACAAATGTCTCCTTTGATGTAACTGGGGTGACTGGGTAGAAGATGAAAATTAGAGATCAAGCAACAAGTGTAGATCTCTATCAGTGTTTTGCTGTTTACTGGCTGCTAAATAAAATGACACCTTAACAAACAAACTAAACATAGATAAGTACCTCATCCAGATTCTGAAACCTGATGTGACCACAAAGCACAGTTCACCAAATAAAATATTTGTCTCAGTAGCCTTATTGTTCCAAATATATTTTTACTCAGTCAGTTACAAGAAGCTTGGATGCACAGATCTTTCTTTCTTTTAGTCATTTCCTGGAAAGGATTTTCCTTGAAGTCGCAATATTTCAGGTAAATTGAAGTACAACCCTGACTCTTAGTTTGTTTTTGCCTTCCTGTGCGACTTAACCATGAAAAAACACCAAATAAATACTACCTATAAAGACTACCTTGATCGCTGCAGCAACCCTGAACAGAACCTGCTCTGTGTGTTTGTGGTGCCGCCTCTTTGGGAGAGCTGTGCTGAGAGTATGAGGTCATCCGTGGTAGCATGTTTACACCGGTTTACGTTGTCTATTCATCTTTCACAGAGTTCACAGAGGTAGATACAGTAATGTGAAATGCAATTACGCTGTACAGGTATGTTGTGTGTTTGCAAAATGTCATGGAAAAATATTAATATCTTATTAACCCTCAGATTGTAACATTACAACCACATAACACAGTGTATTTTTTTGTTCTAGATTTATTTTGCAGCACTAGCGGCCTTTATTTTTTCATTTTCTTTTGAAAGTAGGCAGACAGGAAATGGGGTGCTGAGAGGGGGAAGACATGCAGCACAGGTCACCGTGGCTGGGACTTGAACCAGGGGACAGCCACCTCGAAGGCCGAAGCCTCTCTATACATACGCTGCGCCCACCTGAGTGTATTTTATTGGGCTATCATGTGATAGACCAACAGAAAGTAGTGCACAATCACAAGCTGGAAGGAAATCCTCCATTCACATTTCTATCTTCTATCATCTTTCCATCAATTCTGACCATCTTCAATGTCCCTGAAAGCATCCCCACAGCATGATGCTGCCACTACCAGGTTTCATCGTGGGGATGCTGTGTTCAGAGTAATGTGCAGAGTTAGACTCTTGTATATAAGCCAACATGTTCAGGTTTGGTCTCACCTGACTGGAGTACCTTCTAATACATGTTTGCTGTGTCTTCTACATGGCTTGGGGCAAAATGCAAAGGAGACTGCAGCTGCTGAACTCTTTTCTTACGGCCATTTTTTGAACGCATGACTAATAGTGCCATAATATGTTGGACTTTGTGTTCTGTAGTTCTGACTGATGTATTCAGGTTTTTGTGCTGTAGTCTTTTGCTACTGAGCTTCTTTATCGAAGGCCATTGTCCCTGTTTTATTTTGGAAAGTCTGTGTCCCCTTAACTTCCTGTTTTCTATCGCTCCTGTTTATGAGTTTCTTTGTCATTTATCTTTGAATTTTAGTCTCTTTCATGTTGAGTTGTGTTCTGTTTTTTGTTTGTTTTCTCTGTGAGTTCAGCCATTCTCCCTCATTAGATTCCCTCTGTCTCTGTTCTGTGGTTTCTCTCTCACTTTGTTAATGAGACCCCTACCTGTCTCTAATTCCAACGATCACCTCTAAGTATATATTCCCCTTTGGTTCATTAAGTCTTTGCAAGTTCTGTCCATTGGAAATCAATTCATGGTCCAGTTCCTGTCTCTATGTTGCAGCCCATCATTTGGATCTAGAGTTTTTGAATTTGGACTTTGGTAGGTTTTTGTTATAAAACTTGATTTGCTTTACTTTTGTCTCCTGTCTGTCTGCATTTAGGTTTTCCATACAACATCCTCTTAAAAATAGTTGTCCAGGCAACAGATTCTTCCACCTGAGCTGTGCAGCTCCTCCAGAAATTCCATAAGCCGTTTGGCTGTTCCTCTGATGAATGTCAAATGTATAATTTTTGATATGTATATATCTCACACCTCTACTTCTTTAACAAAGTCAGAATTCTGCCATAACAAGTAAATCCATCCATCCACCTGTTTATTGTGTACAGCAGCTTTTGGGGCTGGTGCCTATCTCCAGCGGTCATCGGGCCAGAGGCAGGGTACGGCCTACACCAATGGGCAGGTCATTACAGGCCTAATTAGTGAATATGCAGCTAAATCTATTTCACACTTTTTCTAAATGCAAATTGTATTATAAAAATTTGTATTAGTTTTAAAAATGGTAAAAGTGATAAAGGCTGTTGAAGGGTGTTATGTGTGTTTTTTTTTAATGCAAACAAAATATATTTCTGATTATACTACATCAAACCTCAAAAGCCTTATGCACAAACAGTAATAGAGTCTTTTAGACCAGACAAGCAGTTTGAAAGGTAATCACACTCCATTCAGGACACTTCCAGTGACAATGACATCTTCAGCTCAGCTACTTCCAGCTCTGCCTCTTGACTTTTTGTTGCCACCACTGTCTCCAAACCATATACCATAACAGTTCTTGCTTTCATCTTGTAAACGTTCTTTCACTTTTGCTGCTATCCTTCAGTCATAGATCACCCCTGACATTCACCTCCACCCACTCCACTCAGTCTGCACACTCCTCTTCCCCTCTCCTGTACACTGCCTGTTGCCCTGGATGGTGGATATCAGATATTTATACTAATGCACCACCAAGACCACAGCTACGAAACAAGACAATAACATAAATCATATAAAAAGACACATAAGCTTTTATTCTCACTGTCTCACAATAAATCAGATTAAGCTCGTCCTGTTTTAGGTCATTTAGGGCTATTATTTGCTAAACTCTATTTGCTAAACTCCAGAATAATTCGATTTTTTTACTACTTTCTCCAAATTCAGAAGTGCACATAGAATAAGATAAGTGTTTGACTAAACAATTTGAGAGAGCCCAAATGATGATTTGAGGCTTTGTAAACTAGAGATGATTCACAGCGTTGAAGTTTAAAAGAAGCACACATGTGGATCTGTTTGAACCAAACTGCTTCTTTGTGTGACATCCTGGGAAAATAATAACATAAATCAGCCAAAAAGGAAGAAAAGGACCTTCTCAAGTCTGGTTTACTCTAATGTCCAGATGCCTGAAGGTGCCATGTTCATCTGCTTAAACAATTCAACACAAGTATGAACCGTGTTGGGGCATCCAGGCATGATATCTTCAGAAAGAAGACAGGTTCTGTGTTCAAGAGACGGCCGTGTTTCAGTGTGAAATGGCCACATCAACTCTAGACTGAAATCCCAGGGTAACACTGAATCAAGTCCTGTACCGACACAGGTTGAAAGGCCAATCAGAGAAGACGTCATTACTTTAAAAGCAACAAAAACGCCAGACTGAAGTTTGCAATAGAACTCAAAGACAAAGACCTTTTAATGGTCTTATGACACTAAAATTGCAGAGGCCGTAATGACTATCAATACATTGGGAGAAAAAAGAGGAACACTTGAAAACTTAGAAACACCATCCCAAATGTGAAGTACGGAGGTGACAGCATCATGTTGTGTGGGTGTTTTGCTCCACAATGGTCTGGTGGACTTCACAAAACAAAAGGCATCACAAAGAATGAACTTTGTTTTAGGAAATACTGAAGCAGCATCTAAAGAGCTCAGCCATTAAGATAAAGCTTGGGTGCAGAAAAGTCTTCCACATAAACAATGACCCTAAGCATACTGCCAGATTAGCTGCGGTGAAGTGGTGAAGGTCAGCATAATCAATGTTTGGAGTAGGCATCACAGTCCTGATCTTAGCCCCATGGAGATTTTTTTTGGCAGAGTAGGACAAAGCATGTGCGAGCAAGGTGGCCTACAAACTGGAGTTACACCAATGGACCAAAGTTCCAGCTAAAACTATTATTAAAACCTTGTGGAAGGATATCCAAAATCCTTGACCCAAATCATGAAGTTTAAAAAGTAGGTTTACCAAATACCGAGGAAAGGTATGTAAACTTTTGATTTGGAAGAAAACAATATAATCTCTCTCTCTCATTATTCTGGAATTTGGCAAATAGAAACAATTTCGATAATCCTTACTGACGTAAACATGAAAGGTTTAGTCTGAGTTACTGTCTCACAGTAAGAGGAAAAGGTGATGTGCCTTTTGATAGAGTGTATTCACCAAGTCAATTATTTCCTGCTAAACATGAGATTAGTGTGCACTGTAGGTTTTGTAAAACTAATCTGACATAAATCTGTAAGAATTGTTGATTAATGTGTTAAACTATCCATTTAAAGAGAATGAAAAACAGCCATTATCACTATGGCCTATGAGTTCTGTGTTAAATATCTTCAGTCTGCCAACATCAGCATATTCAATTTGAAAAAGAAGCAGTTATCAACACAGAGGAGCTTTTTCACTACATTGTAACCATAGTCAACTAATGGCAAACAGCTTATTGTAAAATCCTGCAGGTTAAAAGTTTCAGAACTGAAAATTAGGAGCCCCAAATCTAGATCTCTGCTACAATTTTGCTGCCTTGTTTCCACACAACAGATGCACAAAGCAATAAGGATGCAAAATCAACATAAGGATGATAAATGAGTTTAGCAGAATCTTGTTTAAATGACACTTTTGAAATTACAAATGTATATGCAAGTAGATATTTACAGAAGTGTTTTATTCATAACGGATATTACAAATGCATAGAGACAAGACAAAAAAGGCATGCGTTTAACAAGAACACTGATTCTTCTTTTACAAGGTATTTTCATATATTACAAGAATAAAGAGCAGCTCACAGCATCTTGTTTTGTCACGCACAGAGCACCACTCATTAACACCTTTACAACAGACATACATCACAGTAATTCACTCATAAACAGTAAATTTGACTTCTTTAAAAGACAGCACAGTACAGAATAACACAACGTGGAAATCTATGGATGAAACACAAAAAATCATGAAAAACTCACCAGCTTTCTAAATCATTAAGGCGCCGTTCGGAAAACCCAAAAAACTGAGGATATAGTATGAGAAATCCACTGGATGTTTATTAGCTGACCACAGAAAACACTGCTGAATGAGTTTGTGTAATTTCTAAAAATGATTTCATTAAATATTACATGACAGACTGATGACCAGTTGTGACTTGAATGAAATGAACTAATCTTCCAAACTTAAATCTGAGCTGTTAATGGTGCTGGGTCTGAATCAAAAATGTCTGCTAGTTCTCTGAGCAATTTCCATGAAAATTAGCTAATTGTGGCCAAAAGCTGCCGTTTGAGAAGATGTTAATACCACCTTTGGTATTATTGACAAACAAAATGTAAAACTAAATGATGAAGCATGAATATGTGTTTCAGATACATACATTTTTTTATATTACTTAAAGTATAACCAACACTAAGGCAAGAATTTTATATTTGAACCTGGCACAACGATTTCAAAACTTAATGCAAAGAACCTGACTGGCCTGCAGAGCAATGACCTCTCCTGCTTCCATGACTGTTTGGAGCAAATCCATAATATATAGTGCTGTGTAAACGTATTCACACCAGTTTTTAATTTGTCCTGTTATAACCACAAACTTCAATATATTTATTTTATATTTAGGAACTTTTCTGATAAACCAACAAAGCAGAACATAACTTTCAAGTGGAAGAACATTTTTTTCAAAATTGTCTGAAATATGTGGACAAGAGAGGCACAACTCAGGTGGGAGAATCTGTTGACAGGATAACTCTTAGCTGCGTCCCATTTGCAGTTTACAATAAGCTATAGAAGATACAGCAAACATGTGGAAGAAAGTGATCTGATCAAACGTTAACATTTTGACGCTATATGTGGTGGGAAACTCTTGTTGCACATACCGATACTGCCACCACCTGAAACATGGTGGTATAGCAGCAGCATGCTACAGGGATGCTTTTCTTCAGCAGGGACAGGGAAGCTGTTCTGTTTAAAGGGCAATTCTGGAAGAGAGTCCTGTAGAGGCTGCAAAAGACTTAAGACTAAGGTGGAGGTTCATCTTTCAGCAGGACAACAATAGTAAACCTACAGTCAGAGAGCAACTGAACAGTTTAGATCAGGTTGATCTGGCTCATTGATTGCACATTGCACCAGTAAGAGCAGAGTGTGAAGGTTCAATTAGCAGGGTAAGAGCACAGTTTTGCTCAAAATATTGAAATGCACACAACATTATGGGTGACATACCAGAGTTCAAAAGAGGACAAATTGTTGGTGCACGTCTTGCTGGCGCATCTGTGACCAAGACAGCAAGTCTTTGTGATGTATCAAGAGCCACGGTATCCAGGGTAATGTCAGCATACCACCAAGAAGGACGAACCACATCCAACAGGATTAACTGTGGACGCAAGAGGAAGCTGTCTGAAAGGGATGTTCGGGTGCTAACCCAGATTGTATCCAAAAAACATAAAACCACGGCTGCCCAAATCACGGCAGAATTAAATGTGCACCTCAACTCTCCTGTTTCCACCAGAACTGTCCGTCGGGAGCTCCACAGGATCAATATACACGGCCGGGCTGCTATAGCCAAACCTTTGGTCACTCATGCCAATGCCAAACGTCGGTTTCAATGATGCAAGGAGCGCAAATCTTGGGCTGTGGACAATGTGAAACATGTATTGTTTTCTGATGAGTCCACCTTTACTGTTTTCCCCACATCTGGGAGAGTTACGGTGTGGAGAAGCCTCAAAGAAGCGTACCACCCAGACTGTTGCATGCCCAGAGTGAAGCATGGGGGTGGATCAGTGATGGTTTGGGCTGCCATATCATGGCATTCCCTTGGCCCAATACTTGTGCTAGATGGGCGCGTCACTGCCAAGGACTACCGAACCATTCTTGAGGACCGTGTGGATCCAATGGTTCAAACATTGTATCCTGAAGGTGGTGCCGTGTGTCAGGATGACAATGCACCAATACACACAGCAAGACTGGTGAAAGATTGGTTTGATGAAAATGAAAGTGAAGTTGAACATCTCCCATGGCCTGCACAGTCACCAGATCTAAATATTATTGAGCCACTTTGGGGTGTTTTGGAGGAGCAAGTCAGGAAACGTTTTCCTCCTCCAGTATCATGTAGTGACCTGGCCACTATCCTGCAAGAAGAATGGCTTAAAATCCCTCTGACCACTGTGCAAGACTTGTATATGTCATTCCCAAGGCGAATTGACGCTGTATTGGCCGCAAAAGGAGGCCCTACACCATACTAATAAATTATTGTGGTCTAAAACCAGGTGTTTCAGTTTCATTGTCCAACCCCTGTAGTTGTGTTAGAATTACCCACTCAAAGTCCAAAGCTAAAAGCAATTCAGAATCTGCAGCAAAACTTGAAATTAGATGTCTACAGAAGCTCTTCATCCAATCTGACTGAGCTATTTTGCCAAAAAGGATGGGTGAAAATGTCTCTAGATGTGCAAGGAAACATACTCTAAAGGAATTACAGCAAAATCCGATTCAAGAAATTACTGACTGAAGGGGGCTGCATACAAATACAAATGCAGGCCACAATTTGTTCTAATAAAATAAAAAATACCCTGAATCATTTCCATTCCACTGCACAATTATGCAGAACTTTACATGGGTCTATCTCATAAAGTCCCAATAAAATATAGAGTCTGTGGTTGTCTTGTGACAAAATGTGAAAAAGTTCAACAAATGTTCATACTTTTGCAAGGTATGGTACCAATATCCTACCAAACAGCTGTCCCTGACCGGTATTAATGTGAATGATTAAAGCAAGTATTCGTAGTCATGTTGCACAAGCTGTGGTGGAAAACTTCACAAATTTTGAACAGATGATGCAGTGCTCCAGTGGTGTCTACATCCTTTTAATCATACTGTGTTGTATCAACTTGGAGAGGTTTCACAAAATGGACGTGCGTTGTTTAGAACAACAGTTGACTGACAGTCAGGTTCAATGCTAGAAAGGATGCAGTGTCCATTTTAAAAACAAAGAAATAACGAAGCTATCTTCCTGCCACTTTGGACCCAGACTTGTTGTGAGTGACAGCATCTATTGATAACAGTACACACCAAATTTCATGTGTGGGGCTGGGAACCCAAAGCTACGCACCCCTGGCTGTGGGGGACCACAGTTAGCCCGGGCATTTGTGATGGGATAACGAACACTTCCATCGGCCAACCAGCCCGCATCACAGCGGTCCAATCCCTTTAGTTTCCATGCAGCATATAGTTGGCCCACTTTGGCGATCTGACTTCCATCTCTGGCACAAGCATAGGCTGCTTCAGTGAAGTTTAGCTTTTCTTGGTAGTTTAAGTAGTATACAGTCCCTAAAGCAGAGGACAATGGTCAATAAACAAACACATTCTTAGTTTTAGACCTGTCAGGTACTCATACTGACCCTTGATAGAGGCCGAGAAGCAGAAAGCGTCATATTGGTGGAGAAGCCGATGTTTTGGTCCATAGCTGCGGAGGCCAGGAGACAAATTGTCACCTCCACAACCATGCCGTGGGACTGTGATGGGATACTGCACTGTGCCATCAGCCAACCAACCAGCATTGCACCAGTGCAGCCCCTCCTCCCACGCTGTGAGGAGCTGTTCAAATGTAGCCAGAGTGGCATCCTGATCCAGGCATGCTTGTTGGGCCCAAAAGAAGTTCAAATGGTAGCGTCCTTTCTGAGAGTAATAGGGAAATACAACACCTAGAAAGGAAAAGTATTTTACAACACAAATTCTTACAATTCAAAACAGCCTAAATCAGTCTCACTAACGCTAAGTTAGAATTTGAACACCAAAACTAGAATTTATTAATGCAACCTTCTGAGTCCCTGAATTCCTCAGGTTAATACACCTGAAAAACATTATATTGACACCCTATAAAAGAAGATTATCTCCAAAGATGTAGTGAAGAGTGGGGTTGGTTTAAAAATATGTTTGGTAAAAACGATAAATTGACTAAAATGAACTCGCTTACACAAGTTCATCTTAAACCAAGTTATCATCAAGTAGTAGTTGAAAGGGTAAACCCTATAAACAGCATGCGAACAAAAAGCTCCATGAGAGTATTTGTCTGCAAATCCGCCAGCGTTTTTCATTGAAGTGATACACGTTTCTCAAAAATAATTTGCAATCATATTTCCAGACTTTCTATACAGCATCTGATAAAGGTTAAAATCATCTGTTCATTTTCATGGTGCATCTACACTGCCTTGCAAACATATTGATACTGAACCTTTTCACATTTTGTTACATTTACAACTAACTGCCTTTTAGAAGTCATCTAATGAATAAATAGCGTATCGATGTATGTGATTTAATCTTGGTATGAATCCAGCCGTTCTGTTTGTAAGGGACATTCATGAACAAGCAGCATCATGGAGACTCTTTAGATGCCGCTGACTTAAACTCACAGTCCAGGGAGTAGAGCATAGACATGAGGCCCGTGGTAACCCTGGGTGAGCTGCAGAGATCCGCAGCTCAGGTGTAAGAATCTGTTAATAGGGCTATTATACAAGCAGTCCACCAATCTGGCCGTTTCAATTATGCATGAATGTGTTCATCTAATTAGAATATATTAAAGTTAGCGTTTTGATGTGAAAGTGTTTTTTTTTTATTAGTGTAGGGGCTGTTCATATCTTCGCAAGGCACTGCTAAGCCCAAAACTCAAGTGCATCTCACCCCTCAGCTCCAGCTCCACCGTCACGCTGTCATCCTCCAGGCCGTCGATCACCTCACAGCGGTACCGCCCGGTGTCGTTCAGCTGCAGCTCATTAATCACAAGAGACATGTCTCCTGGAGCTGAGCGACGCAGGCGCACACGGCCTTTGAAGCTGCCGTAGCTGCGATGACGGTTGCCCATGGCGACCATAACTTCAGTTTCCACGGGGAAGGCTTCGTTTGTGGTGATGGTGTTGGCAGGCAACCAGGACCATTTGACCCGGGTCCTGCGCGGTGCGGTCAGTTCGGGTTCGTAGCGGTAGTGACAGGGAAGGGTGACACTGCTCCCCCTGGTGGCTGACACAGAATGCTGGGGCGATTCCACATGGAGACGGATCCCATTGAAATAAACTAGAAAAAGGTTGAAGAGACCAGAAACGTGGTGTGTTAAGAGTCTGAAACTGAGTGACTTTAAACTAAATGAGCTGCTTTTAACTAGTTGTCATTAAATGACCAACAGAAGGTAAGAGGGCAAACCCCAGGGAATGACAGCTTCAGCTGAAGTACACAGTAGTAAGCAAAGACACAGATTTGATAGGTCCTCCCATGAAGACAGTGAAAAATTATGCTGAAGTTAGATCATGAAAATGTAGATACAATGTTTGTTTTGTGGGTATTGATGGAGAAATATAGACAAAGTCAAAAGGAGCCTCTCTGCATATCTAGAGAATGCACAGGTACCAAAAAAGAGCTTTGGTAATTTATGAGGAAGTAAAGTTTGGGAGGGAAGAATATGACCAAAATGCAGGACATGTACAAGAACAATGAAACAGTGACAATAACATTGAGACTGGGATCTCTAGTGAGAGTATGTGTAAGACAAAAAAAAGCTTGGATAGGTAGACTCTAGAGAAGAGGAATGAAGGCCAGTTGAAGCAAGACAAAATATGTGTGTAAATGAGAGGGAGACAGATGGAACAATGAAGCTGCAAAGAGTGCAGCCATTGAAGGTAAATGAGTACCTAAAGTCAGCTATTGGAAACACTGTGTAGTGCATGAAGACCATTGTCAAGGTTGATTTGTGACAGAAGAATAGGTGCGAGAGTGAAAAGGGAAGGTTGACAAGATGCCAGGAAGACCTGCTCTGATATGTGGTTTAGGGATGGTTGGATATGATGCAGATGAGAGAGTAGAACTACTCTCTCATCTGCATCATATGCAGATGAGAGAGTGGGTTGCATATGATGCAGATGAGAGAGCTGGTTATACTCTCTCATCTGCATCATATCCAACCATCCCTAAACCACACATCAGAGCAGGTCTTCCTGGCATCCTGACTGTCAAGCAACCAGAGAAAAGAGGATGGGAGGATGCTGAGAGGCGGATGATCTGCTAGGGTGACCCCAAAAGGGAGCAACTGAAAGAAGAAGAAAATCCACCAGGACTCCCTATACTATAACACAGCTAATGCTGAGTAATGCTTCCAGCCAAAGCCATTAAACATTTGATGAATTCTACATGAGAGAAGTTTTTAAAAAGATCTTATTTTCTTTGATCAATAATGCAGGTTTACAAAGCCACAATTGTATAAGCGTTTAAAGCCATTATTAAATTATTTAATAAAGTCCATGCAGTAGAAGCAAAACTATAACCATAAGACTGGCATCATGTGACTTTTCTTGTTGAGTTAAACCTGCAAAAGGCTAGATCTGAATTATGTAGTGTTTACTAGACAAAGCAGACTAAAAAAGGTGCTTTAGAGAAGCCTAGAAAATGGGTGAATGACCATGAACTAGTGTATCTGAATCTGTGTCAATTGAACTGTGAGCTAGTTCCGCAACTAGCAACACTGGGAAATATGTATTAGTAGTATAAACACTTTGTTGGTTTCCTTTTGTAAACCAAAAGTTGATTCATTCTTAACTTACATTTATTAAACAAACTGAAATATTGCATTGTTTACTTTTCTTTTGCATTTGTTCTTCGCTGGCTGCAAAAAGAATTACCCCTGGGGCACAGTACAGTTTATCTTGATCTTAAATTCGTGCTGTGGTGACAGGTTTTAACTATCTCCGATTCTATTCTATCCTGGGTTGTATCCTGTTGTTATAAAAAACAACAACAACATGGCAATAATGAAATTTGGTGTTAAAAGTCCCAACATTATACTTTTACTCTCCTTCATATTCTTTCGTTTTGACAAGTCAAAGTCCCATGTGAAAAGCCTGTTCAGACTTAAAGGTTCTAACCATGTTTCATATACAAAATGAGATATTAACAGTGAGTTAAAATATATTTCCAGTGATTTTGATAATGGTTATAATAGTCTGGTATATTTCCATGTTTTTGTTGACTGTTGATACTGCCGTTGTGCTGCACAAAGCCATAATATAATTGCTTCAATGTCTCAAGAAAAGCTGCAGAAACATGAACTTAGACACTAATTAAGGGGAAAGGAGGATAAAACAACATCCTAACACACACACTAACATAAAGGAGACCAACATCACTCCGTGGAAAACTCTGTTTTGATAACACTGGCTGACTGCCTGAGCCCCATAAATTACAGAGTACTCCTTCTCCCACATCCAGGTCATTTCCAGCCAGCTTTCTTATTATGTAATCATATGTTGCTTGAAGCTCATCTGACTCTGAGCAGCACATAGACAAATACCTGCAAAGCCCTGTCATTTCATTTAATCAAAGACCCACAAAAAGCACCTACTCTCTCCGTTTCCGTTCCCGTTGCTGATGTCCTCGTAGTGAAACGCGTTGTTGTACCCGAAGGTCCTGCTCTGGCCCAAGGGCAGCAGCAGGTACAGGCAGGCAACCAATAGGGGGCGTGAAAGATACAGCATGACGCCGTCTACCCTGAAGAGAAGATGGGCAAAATACACTCCTCTTTATTCAACTCAGATTCATTTATATATAATTTTTATGACATAACCATACATTCAATGCAAGAAAAACGGTAATGGGTGTAAAACAAATATGCGAAGTAAAACAAAATCCTCAATGCTAAAGATGTAAGCCTTACTTGTTCTAAAACCAATTTAACAACATAATTTAAGTATTTGCTATAATAAAAACGTACGTTTTATCAAATTGTGTAATTATGAAGCAAAAGGTGACAGTTATAAGTACTTTTTTTTCTGGGATCCTTTAGGCTTTTTAAATGAAAAAGTAAGGAATTGTAAATAAGACAGACATTAAAAGGCACTGCTGATGAAAGTAGATGATAGAGGATGCTTTAATGACGCAGCAACTCAATTAGGTGTCCTTAAGGTGGATATATTTCTTTCCGCAGGTAAGAGGTAGAATTGCTATAACCAACGTGTTTATGACCATAAGATGTTTTTTCTTTTTCCACCCAATTAGTGCGTATTGAAATTAGTCCCAAGCGTTTTGGTTTTAAGTGCGTCGCCTCAACCTGTAATAAACCACATTAAAAACTAGTTTCAAACACAGAACGTGCTAACTATCAAGAAAAGAATGTGGAAAAAGTCCCTCCGTGGGGAAAATGTCACTCACAGATGAGAAGCTGTCCGTCCTGTGTGACTTCTGCTCAGTTCATGTCCTCTTCATCTTTTGCCGTTTCTCCGCCGCCAGGACCGTCCTGCCATCCGCAGGAACGCGCGCGCCGACGTCACGAGCCCAGGCAATCCCCTTTGAAGTGACGAGATGATCTTGGACAGCGTTGACCATCTCTTTCACCGCGCCGTGCACGTTCATGAACCTATAGCCGTTGACCACTAACTCGCAGCTGATACTTCGGACGGTGCGACATTTTTCAACATGTTTTTTGCAACCTCACTCTGTTCTCATTACTGACACAAATAAGCTACTTGACGAGTTTGAATAAAATTAATAGGCAACGATAAAGCGATAAACGATTCTGTACTCCTAAGTTCAAAAAGTGAACCCAGAAGATACTTGAAGATTCAACTTGTTCATAAATTAGGTTATTGTAAATTAGCAGATTGTTTTTCCAAGCACATGCAATTGTCTATCAAAAGGCAATTAACACCGAGTCCAGTGAAAAAAGTATTCGTCCCCTTACAGATTTCTTCTTTTTGTTCCTTTTGTCACACTTAAATCTTTCATATGAACAATTAGCTTTTATTAAAAGAGAGAGAAAGCCTGAGTAAGCTAACTCAATTGCCTGATCTACATAATTAAGAAATCCTTTATATAAAACCTGTCTAACAACACGAAGTAGGCTAAAACAAATCGAAAAGGAGCACATCACGCCTCGATTTAAAGAAATTTCTTGACCAATGAAAAACAAAGGGTTACAAAGCCATTTTTAAGGCTTAGGGACTCCAGTGGACAAAATGGAGAAAAGATGGAAAATTAACAAACCTTCATAGCAGTGACTAGATTACCAAAATCACTCTAGGATAAGAATAAGACAAGAAATAAACTGGGAACAATTTGCATCTATGGAAGAGTTTCAATGCATTGCTGGCAACATAAGCCCAAAGGCCTGTCTTACATTTTCCAAAAAAACATCTTGGTGATGATCCTCAAGACTTTGGGAACAAAAAAATCTGTGGGTGGAACAGACTAAAGTGAAACATTTTGGAAAGCGTGTGTCAAGCTACATCTGGCTTAAAACTAACACAGCAATTCAGAAAAATTACATTATACTGACCAGCCACACATAGTGGTGGTAGTGTGGTGGTCTGGGATTGCTTTGCTTTTATGCACTGATCTGAACAACGTGCCAAAATTAATGGAACCATGAACTCAGCTTGACACAAGGAATGTAAAAACTAATTTCAAAAACATATTTCATAGTAAAATAAAACATGTAACATTTGAAGAGGGCAAATTTAAAGTGAAGAACTGAAAATACAGACAATATAAAAGTTACTCCAAACATTTTAATGTGAATTATGGGGTGCAGCATGTAGCATAACAGTGGACCATGTGACCCATACATATATATATATATATATATACATATACTATATATATGCTGATGCACCTAATGGTAGTTCAGGTTACCTAGTCTTCTTGGAGTCTCTGGACAGTGTTCTGGAAAAGGTGCCATCCAGGGATTCTGTTGTGCTTGGACATTTGTATAAAGAGCAGGGCAAAGCTGTGACCTGATTACCACCAGGTAGTGATCTAGATCCAAAAAGACCTGGGAAACAGAAACAAGTGGTGAACAGGGAACATAGGTTCCCATTTTGAAATAACACCTGCAGGAGAGTTTCTCTCATGTTTCGAGGGCAGTTTAGGACTTATAAAGTAACAACTCAGAAAAGGAGAGACCATCCCAGAGTGTGTAGAAGTTAGTGGGATTCTACTGACAAAGACAGGCAATCAGGAGGTGAAAGAAGCACTTTGAGGAGCTCCTTAATCCTCCTGAATGTCTTTGTGGATTTGGAGCAGGCGCACAACCTTCTCCCCTGAGGCATTTTGTGGGTTGTGCTGCAGAAGTATGGGGTGCCGGGTTTTTTTTTAAAGGCTTTCTAGTCCATGTCTAACCAAAGCAAGAGCTGTGTCTACATTTTTGGTAGAAATTTGATCTTGTACCTTGTGTGGGTTGGTGATCCCTTGTTGTAGATCCTGTTTGGGGTGTTCATGAACAGGATCTTAAGGCATGGTGGTGGAGAGGACAGTGCCTGTTTTAGGAATCGTAAGGTAATTTTTGTATTTTAAAGATGATGTGGTTTTAATGGTGTCTTAAACCATGACCTTAAAAATGCACTGGAGTGGTTTCAAACGGAGTGCCAAGCGGGCAGGATGAGAGTCAGCTCCTGAGTTTTCAACTAGAAAAATGTAAATTAGGTCAATCTCTATCTGAAAAGACAGAGTTCACATATCTTGGGATCTTCTTCACAAATGATGGCAGGAGGGAGCAGGAGATTTTTAGATGTTTCTCATCTGAAGTGTATCTCGTATGAGTCTTTATTTACCAGTTACTCTACCTACCGGGCCATACGTACGGCCATAAGATATGGATTATGACCAAAACACCAAGATCCTGTATGCAAGCAGCTAAAATAAGCTTCCTCCATCCCGTGAGAAGCTCCATCATCCAGGAGGACCTCAAAGTAGAGCTGCTGCTCCTCCACATTGAAAGGAACAAGTTGAGGTTCAGGCCTTTGATCAGGATGCCTCCTGGACGCTATCCCCTTTGGAGGTTTTCTTAGCATATCCCACAGGGAGCAGACACCAGGGCAGACCAAGAGCTCGCCGGAGGGACTAAATTTCTCCTCCTGTAGTGGAGAACCTTGGAACCTTGGATTTCCCTAGAACTAGCTAAACAGTATCCTGGAACTGCTCCCTCCTATCTACAAGACCTCTTAAAGACTAAGAAGGTCATTAAAACCTCTTTATCTTCCTCAAAAACATACAAGAAATACAAATGTTGAGTACAGCAAGATCAATACAAATACCTGAACACATACAGCATCTTCTGCCCCCTTTCCCCATCATTCAGATGGAAGGTGCTGTTCAAAGTTTTGTCAAATTTATGGCAGTCTGGTCCTCCCAGCTGATCCCTTTGTTGACCTTTTGCTCACCCCACAAAAGGCCTGGCAAACATCTTACTGATGATCTTTTTTTGATCCTGTCCAAAAGGGAAAAAAAACAGCCAGACAGAAATAATAACAACTGATTTTGTTAATACAGGTCCTCAGTTCTGGCTAAGCGTTTACATTGTATGAAATGCATCTGTTTAGACAAAGGGTAATGGTATTTGGAATTTGCATCTTTAGCTAATGTTATAGTTTTCATGCAGACAGGTTGCAAAGAATCAAGAGGATCTAAATGTTCAAATATGCAACAAGAACCCACAGCATGCATGAATAAAGTCCTAAGCCAGACCTTGTACCTGTATTATGTTTTCTGTGACTTGTGCTGTCTTGTTTATGTCTATTGATGCTAATTTAAGTGAGTGACTGAGTGAGTAAATAAATAAATACCATGGCACTGTGAAAACAGTCAATATTACTTGGAGAATATATGGGACAACAGTGACACTGTGAAATCTGGATGTTTCTTTAAAATGTATGAAAGAACAATAGGGAAGTTGGTCAGGGAAGCTGCCGGGGGCAAGACTGAAAGAGTTGTAGAATTTCTGGCAAGTACTAGTCGTGTTTTACATGCGATATCAGTCTCCTCTATTTTCAATATGCCTCGGCGAAGAAATAAGGTTGAAAATAGAAAGAAGCTTCTCTTTTTCTAAAGAAAACATTAAAATCTGGCTAAAATCTTTTAAAACATTGCAGAAATTTTGTTTATGATTTAATGGAATCAAACAAATTTTTGGGCCATAATTTCAACAGGTGTGTGTTTTATTTTACAAAAACAATACAGTGCATTACCAAAAGAAAGTCATACCCACAGTGAGACAAGGTTGGGTTAGACAGATGACTCGCTGTGGTGGTTCCTGAAAGGGAAAAGCCAAAAGAAAAGAAGATAAAGTTATGAAGTCAGTTTGGACCAAAATGTTTAAATGTCTGCCAGGAAGCTGATGGGGATTCCATTTTACCGCATCAGGAGATCAAATACATACACTGAAATCAACAAAAGATTGAATTCATGAGAGTAAAATTAAAATTTCTGGAGTCCAGAACAAACCCTGACTGAAAAACCTGTCAATGTCTGATGGCTATTGAAAAATCTGTCACAATTTTACAGATTTGGGGAACTTTTGCAGGGTGGAGTAAGCAAATGTTACATCAAATTGTGGGATACAGACAGACTCCTTCCAGGAGGTTCTGGTTAGAGGTGAGCACACCTTTGCCACCAGGTTATCTTCCCTTAATAAATCTGTTTGTTTTCCAGGTAAATTGTACAGAATATAATTTATTTTAAAAGGTGGGAAAAGTTTTCAAGTGTTATATTGTGTTCGGTTTTTTAATCAGAAAAAACAAGTACTTTTAGAGGGCCCTCTTGTCAGTGATTTATACCAGTATATTATCATTGTATTACCTTTGGAGTTACAAGCTACATTATGCTGTCTTTGTGACATACTAATACACACTATTTCAATTCAGCACAATAGCATGCTAAGATGTGCAGTCAAATATACATTTACATGTGCCATTTATCTGCTCAGAAACTACAGACTAGGAAGAAAGAAACATCTTGTCCACAGTTAAAAGGACATATGCTCTGAACTGTCTCCGTCAACAAAGAAACACTCATCCTCCCTAAAACATACATTCTTGACATTCTCAAGAACTCCAAGCCAGGTGAACCTCAGTTTTAAGACCCCAGAGCATATCCAGTCCTATTACACAATTGTCACAGCCTCAGTTTTAAGTGGTCAATCATCTAATGGCAGAAGTCCCTGATCTCAATCATGACCATTTTTTGTGGCTTCATCCTGTTCCATCATTGCTCTTCTCTACCTTTCTTTTATTGAATAAATTCTTTGTTTGCCCTAGTTTACTCTTCATGCTCACTCATTCATTTCTTTCTTTCTTTACGCAGTGCTATCACCTTTTTATTACCAGGACTCCAACATGTTATCATGCTGATGCTAGATAAGCATATTGTGTTTAACTACAGAATCAGAATCAGCTCTATTCGTCAAGCTTGTGCACACAAACAAGGAACTGGACTTCGGTTTTACTTTGCTCTCAGTGAAAACATTTAAAACATAAATATATTAAAAGGGAAAGAAACTATTTTTTTGTAAATATGTATATACAGTGTTTTAACAAAAAGAGAATGTCATTGTTGAACTTGTGCAAATATCCATAGTATCAATTGATGCTGTCATCAACGTCTAAACAGTTTGTATCCAGGATGTGTGGGATCTGGAGAAATGTTAGCTGCCCCTTTCCTGACCCTGGATGGAGTCCTGGAAGTCCTAGATGGAGGAAAGGTCAGCCCCGATGATTCTCTCTGTAGACCTCATTGTTTGTTGTAGTTTGGACCTACATGGCAAATTATACACCATTAACCATTGCATGTACAAATGTGATGGACATGAAACAAACTATCACATAATTGTGAAGTGGAAGGAAAATCATACCTGACTTTCACATTGGACTTAGTTCTGGTCTTTAACACTGCATGTTTAGAGAAGCATCTCTTAACAGGTTTTCTTTCAGTATTTAGCTCCTCGCATGTTGCCTCATTAACTCTAAACAGCATCCATGTTCATGCTGACAAATGTATCTCCACAGTATGATGTTTCGCTTTAGGAATGATGCATTCAGGTCAATGTGCACTGTGGACCACACATAGTGTTTTGCATGTGTGGACCACAGCACTTTCATTCATACATTCGCTGCATGCCTCTCAGCAAACTACAAACTGGAATTCTCATGGCTTTCTTTCAACCAATTTCCTATAGACATTCCAGAAAGAATGGTTTTCCTTTTATGCATTTTAAGCAAAGTAAACTTTCTGAAGCAGCTTGGAGTGTGTGAACTAAATGTTCATGCCTTTATGTTTACTTCAAGTTTCATTTGCATAATTATTTTATTTTCAAATCAAATCTCACGTTCGAGAAGGCATAGTCAATAGCTAACAGAAAACTCTGCATATTCCAGACCCTCTCTGTTTGTTATTGACTGCAGCCCCCACTCCCAGCCACTGTGGCAGCCCCTTCCCCTCCCTGTGTGTCCCTTAAGCCATTATCTCTGTGTTTGAAGAGACCAGACCAGCCTTCTTCCCAAACCCCCAGATAAAAGACTTTAGCCTGGGGCCCTAAATACCAGCAGCCCATGTGAACTGCTGGGTGACTGAGGCTTCGGAGGGGTGTAATTTCAGCGACAGCCAGCCTCATTCAGCGCCCTGAGAGGTTAGACAAGCTGCGACCTGGAGCCCTGAGAGACAACACGAAAGAGAATGAGTCTGCATGTGTGTGTTTGATCGAGGAGACAAGGAGCTTATTGTGTCGGTATGAGCAATGGCATGCTGTCATTAGCAGAGACTTCTCACAGAAAAGTAGTTAGTCACAAAAAGAGTGAGTGTGTGTGTCTGTGGGTGATGGTGCGGTTTCAGTGTCACTGTAGTGATTAGAAAGGAAGGTTTCAATCAAAGGCCATCAGGAGCCTGAGGTGCAGAGCCAGGAGAGACAGTTTCCAGCCTGATTAAAAGATATAAGGTGAAATTAACTGTAATAGCAAGTAAGCACTGCAATTTCTCCCTTTCTAACTCTCACATGTACCTTTGGAACCAACTAAAAACACTAAATGCCAAAATAAGGGGTACAGTTTTGATCATCACTGAGTGAAAGTCTCTCATCACCTGCCAAGTAAACCATCCTTCAAACATTTATCTGAACACAGGCTTTAAGGTGACATCCCTAGATAAAATGTTTACATTGGTACTAAAATAGCAGCTGTTATCCAGGAGTGGATCCTGCCAGTTCCAACCAGCTGCTTTACCTACAGTTTCCTGCCTGCTTTGCCCTGATGCCTCCATCTGTCCCTCGCCACCCTGCCACCAGGAAACACAACAGAAAGGCAGCACCGCTGATACAGAAGCAGTTTGTCCCATTAAATATTACTGCTTTCTAAAATATTTTCTTTTACTGTATTTTCTCCCTCCTTAAACCACCACCTTAAAGTGGTGGAGGCGTTTGAGTGCTCGAAAGATCCTAGAGGCTATGTTGTCTGGGGCTTCAATGCCCCTGGTAGGGTCTCCCATGGTAAACAGGCTCTGGGTGACGGGTCAGACAAAGAGTGGTTCAAGATGCCTTCATGAGGACCACACAATCGAGGCACGTGATGTAGCCCGGTACGGTGGAGCCGGCATCCCACACTGGAGCCAAGCTCGGGGTTGGGACCCGTCGCAGAGTGCCTGGTGGCCAGGTTGTTCCTTGAGGGACCCGGGCCAGGCCAAGCCCGAACAAGAGATGCAAAGCCATCCCCCAGTGGGCCCACCACCTGCAGGGGGAACCATTAGGAACCAGTGCAAAGAGGATTGTGCAGCGGACGAAGGTGGAGACCTCAATGGCCTGATCTCCGGATGCTTAAGCTGGCTCTAGGGACATGGAATGTCACATCGCTGGGGGGGAAGGAGCCTGAGCTTGTGCGGGAGGTCAAATGATATTGACTAGAAACTTCAGCCTACGGGCCAAGAGGTAGTGCAGAGTACCGGGCCTTCTTGGTGTCCCTGTCAGGGGTGCTGCATATTCCCCCTCCAGGGGACTCCGTTATTCTGCTGGGGGACTTCAACTCCCACGTGGGAAATGACAGTGACACCTGGAGAGGCGTGATCGGGAGGAATGGCCTCCCCACTCTGAATCCGAGTGTTGTTTCATTACTGGACTTCTGTGCTAGTCATGGATTGTCCATAATGAACACCATGTTCAAGCATAAGGGTGTTCATCAGTGCACTTGGCACCGGGACACCCTAGGCAGGAGGTCGATGATCGAATTTGTTGTCGTGTCTTCAGACCTTCGGCCGCATGTTTTGGACACTCAGGTGAAGGGAGGGGCTCAGCTGTCCACTGATCACCACCTGGTGGTGATCATTGTCGATGCTGCCACCTGTAGCTGTGGCTGTAAGGTCTGCAGTGCCTGTAGCAGCGCCAATCTCTGAACCCAGTGGTGGACACCGGCAGTAAGGGATGCTGTCAAGCTGAAGAAGGAGTCCTATTGGCTGTGGTTGGCTTGTGGAACTCTTGAGGCGGTACCGTGAGGCCAAGCATGCCGCGACCCGGGCTATGGCAGAGGCAAAAATTCGGGCCTAGGAGGAGTTCAGTGAGGCCATGGAGAAGGACTACCGGTTGGCCTCGAAGCGATTCTGGCAAACCGTCTGGCGCCTCAGGAGGGCAAAGCAGTGCTTCGCCAACACTGTGTACAGTGGCTATGGGGAGCTGCTGACCTCGACTGGGGACATTATCGGGGGGTGGAAGGAGTACTTTGAGGATGTCCTCAATCTTGCCGTCACGCATTCCCTGGTGGAAGCAGAGGCTGGGGACTCGGGGTTAGACTCTTTCATCACTCAGGCAGAAGTCACCGAGGCGGAAAAGGGTGGCTTGTCCTCCTCAAGATTGAGGGGGGAATGGAGGGGGGATCGGTGCAGCTGGCGCAGTAATGGGGACGCGGTGCCAGTCCGTTGTGGTGAAGAGAGAGCTGAGCCAAAAAGCGAAACTCTCGATTTACCGGTTGGTCTATGTTCCTACCCTCACCTATGGCCATGAACTTTGGGTCGAAAGAACGAGATCCTGGATACAAGCGGCTGAAATAAGCTTCCTCCGTAGGGTGGCTGTGCACTCCCTTAGAGATAATGCGAGGAGCTCGACCATCCGGGAGGAGCTCGGAGTAGAGCCGCTGCTCCTCCACATCGAGAGGAGCCAGTAAAGGTGGCTCGGGCATCTATACCGGATGCCTTCTGGATGCCTCACTCGGGAGGTGTTCCAGGCAAGTCCCACTGTGAGGCCCAGGACACGTTGGAGGGACTATGTTTCTCGGCTAGCCTGGGAATGCTTTGGGCTCCCCCCAGAGGAGTTGGAGGAGATGTCTGGGGAGAGGGAAGTCTGGGTGTCTCTACTGAGTCTGCTGCACCCGTGACCCGGTCCCGGATGAAGCAGAAGGCGACGAGTACGAGTTTATTTTCCCCTTAAAATTCTACACATAACCCATAATGCGTGGGTTTCAACCCTTTAAGGCCCAGTGTCCTTCAGGTTTTAGATTTGTCCCTGCTACAACAAAGCTGGTGCAAATGGATGAATTACCTCCTTAGCATGTCAACAAGTTCTGCAGAGGCCTGATAATGAACAGTTTATTTAATTCAGGTGTGCTGAACCAGTGAAATGGGTATAACATGCAGGACGCCCTCCCTTGAAGACTGAGTTTGGACACCACTGCCTTAATCAAATAAGAGGAAAGTTCCAATTTTGTGCAAATATATTAAAATTAAATAAATAAATAAAACACGTCAGTACACATTCAGATTGAGCTCAAGTGGTACGGTTTGTACTGCTCATCATTCAGATGTTTCTGCAACCTGACTAGAGTCCACATGTGTACACACTTGTCTTTATAGGATCGCACAGTTGGACAACAGCTAAATGTAGCTAAAATAAAACTTATTCCACAGTGGTCTAGACGTAAGACCAAGGCGGCTATCTCCCAACACGACAATGACCTGAAGAAGCCAAGACAACTACCAATCTACAGTCAAGCAGCACTCTGGTGCATAAAGCCAAACCGTTCAGTCAAGAATTAAACACACTGGTGGTTAGTTTTGATCTGATGTCTCTGAAGTCACTCGAGAACATTGATAAAGACTTACTTCTTTTACCTTAAACATACTTCAAATTTGAAGTCTTGTTTTAGAAAACTAAGCAATAGGGAAAAGGGAAATATTTATTCACTTTTATCTCAGGCTTAACCATGTTGTGGAACGTGTTGCCGTCATCTTTGGGTTCCCTGGATTTCAGACATTTCTGCTAAATACATAGTCATGCTTCCATTTTAGTCATGAATTGTTTTGTTTCAGACTTCCTTTTTATTTATTTTGCTTATTTGTTCACAATTATTTTGTGTCTTTTAAACTTCTGTGTCTTTTACCATCTGCTGAAACTGGGTTAATTTTCCCAAAAATGCTTTAATGTGTTCTTTTCTCAACAATAACTGAATTTAATCTTCAGTGTCTCCATCTGAATCCATTTCCATATCGATTGGGTGGTTCAAACCCTACAGCGGCGTTACACTTCCAAAGGGTGACCTTCACACAGTGTAATGAGACGAGAATTGAAGCTCTGCACGGATGAAGATGCTTTTAAGATTGCAGAGTGCACACGGAGGGATTAGGCCCCTGGGGGCGCTGAAATGCTAAGCAGGCAGAGCCACCCTCTGTGCATCAGGTCTTTTAATCTTTCACCTTTTAAATGGAAAACAGCCCTCGACAATTGTGCATTATTAGTCATATGATCCAAATATTTAATGCAGACACATTTAACAATACTCAAAAATTTAGCACAACAATTGTTTTTAAATTCTTTATTTAAACTTTATCTGGGTATACAAAAGGTCAAACACAAGGTCGTTTTGTGTACAGGAGAATAAAAAGGAACATCAAATCCACTCAAAATTCAAGAAATAAATGTTGAATACTTTACAAACACAACAATCTCATTCATAGAAAAGTAAAACAAACGGGGATGAAACCATCAGTGACCTTAACGCCGATGAAATGAAATCATGTCACCGTGGTCAATAAAATGCATGCAGACGTGAACAGGGTGGCTGTAATGAATATTGTACAGTGTCTGACATCAGCGTCTCAGCGTCCCCTCATGCATTTTTAAACACCTTGAATTTATATTCATTGTTATGAAAACCAACACTGTATAATGTTGCACTAGCCCAAAATTCATAATTCATGAAAAGAAAAGCGTTTGAATGCAGTGAGGGGGGCTGCAGATGCTGATAATTTGGCAAATTGTGTCAGGTCTGGTGAAAGCGTAAAAATCTGCTTTAACTTGGTTTCTTTTACCGTCTTCTCAGCGGGAATGCAGATTTAAACTAAAGGACTGATGCTGGACCCAAAATAAAAGTAAATCGTAGGCAGCAAACAGTAACATCCACCAATGCTGGCAAACCAAACCAAAAAAAAAAAAAAAACACTAAATATTATATATATCTCAAATATCAACCAATGTAAAGGCCTCAGTGTTTCTAAACTAGGGCCAATTTACTGTCCATATTTTACCAATAGACAAGTTTTTTTAAGTTAGTTTTTAATAATACAAATATTGAAACATAAACAAAGTGCCATGAAAAGTGAAACTGAGTGAACTCAACCAGAAAAACAGTGGAGTGAGTGAGTAAAAGTAGCATTTAGGGTACATGGGGAGCAAAGCGTCTTTCCACAACCCACAGTCTTTGTACTGTTAGTCTCTGAATTTAATACTGTTGTTTGAAGAAAAATGGACAATATAATAAAACAGTTTCTGCCGTTTCAGGGAAAAAAAAGGGATCTGACAGGGTCCTGTGAGACTCGCAAAGATAATGCTTCAATTGCTGAGAAATTCTCTTCATTAAATGCATCAAAACTAAAAAAAAAAAGATTATTTTTAAAGTGACATTAGCAGATCAGAACATTTCACCAGTCTATGGATATGCAACCATTATCCCTCTCTTTGTCTACAGCTGATTTTTGATCAATAAAAGGGTGTGTTTTGGATTTGGAAGGCGGCCAACCGATAAACAACAATAACAGGGGTTTAACATTCCTACGAGCATCAACATCACTTTAGGTTTTACTAACTTTTCTGAAACTGAACCAACCAATATGGCATCTTGAGAAAAAAAGAACACGGGAAGACTTTGTCTGAAAGTATTTGTAAAATCTGGCTGCTTAAAAGTCAGACGTTTAGCAGAATTGCAAGTGAGTTTTATTTTACACTTCCTGAGGGTTCACTAAATGCTGAGTTTACTCTCTGGATGTTAAACCTCATAAAAACAGTCTAAACAAAAGGTAGAAGTAGAACAAAAAATGGTTTTAATGTCTAAATCACAGCAGAGACATGTAGAGAATGCCAAAGTACACATCGTGAAGATTAGTCTGTCATCTCTACTCTATTTTTCACCATTATAAACTTTTATTAACAATTAACTTCTTTTCACAATAGAATCACAGTAAACATCTTTATGACTGTAAATTTTTCTTGCTAAAATACTTGCAATGAAGAGATTATCTTTTGAGAATAAAAACAACAGTATGTTTTAATGCATCGTGGAAAGATCATCTAGATACTGTCTGAGTTGAAGGGAGGTTAAGTGTTGGGATAAAGGTTGTGTGGAGGCTGTTTCATGGTGGGTTATGTACATCACCAGCTGTGGGTCTCGGAGGTACACTGTTCCAAGTAGAGCTAGATCTAGGATCAGAGTTCAAGCAGCAGCAACTGATACACCAGCAGTTGTGTTACCCCTGACATCTGACACAGCAAGGAGGGACTAACCACCTTTTATTTAAGCAAACGTGGGATACGACCGGACTCCGCTCTGCTTCTTGAAGTGATCACAGATTTGAGTCAAAACAGAAGAGAAGAGGAAAGAATAGGTATGTTTAGCTGAATCAAGATCCTGCTCACAGTGGTTAGGGGTAACAACTCCCACCTCTGACCAGCCAGGGTTTTGGTGGTGTGCTACGCTATCGTTTGCTGCCCCCTAGGGCTGAGAGCAAGGCAGTGCAGGTTTGGCTCAGGAGGATCGTAATGAAGGAGAAGGGAGGGAGGGAAAAGGGGGAGGTAGAGGGGAGGGGAGAGGACGCAGGTTCAGGTCTGTGCTACTGATCGCAGCCCAGGAGCTCCACTCGAAGGGTGATGCGCTCGTGCCATTCCCAAGGCAGGATGCGGACATATCGGCTGTAGAACGCCGGATCAAAGATGTTCTTCTTGTGAACATTGTTGTCACTGTTACCAGGAAAGATCTGGACAGCAGAAGATGCAAATATTATTATTTTTAGTGTACATTATGCCTTCATTCTTTTACTTTTCTAAAGTTAATGCCTAAATGCATCCTTTTTACCATTTAGAAGTTGTATACAACAGTATGTATAATGATATGGTGCTTCAACATTTCACATTTTATCACATTACAATAGCAAACTTCAATGTAGCTTATTGGGGTTTTATGTGATAGACCAATGCAAAGTGCACAACTGTCAAATGGAAGCAAAAGAAACTACATGGATTTCAAAACTTTAATATAATTTGTAATCAGTCCCCTCAATACTTCGTGGAACTGTCCTTCTCTGCAAGTCTTTTAATCTCTTAGCGTAGAAATTCCAGCATCAAGGCCAGAAAGCAACAAACTGACACAATAATCACAACTATGCAGCTTAAGCTCTTAAAAATCAATCCACAGCATGGCGATATGTGCAGCACAGTAGGGATACCTGTCAGCGCTATAATGCACAGTTCTCACACTGCTTCTAGATCTGTGTTAACGGAGAATACATGTTTCTATCTATCAGAACATCAGCAATTTTCTCTGCTTTAATTTGAGCCATATTTTTTATAAATTGAATAAGAAAAAAAGGGATGATCATGCATCTATCACAGACAGATGCATGATCATCCCGCATCAGAACAGCATGGTTTTGTTGACATGACTCGATGCATAGCAATGCAGCCTGTGTGCGCACATCACCATCTATAGCAGCTAATACGTGATCTCGAGAACAGTAATATATCAACGTTTAAAACCTAAACCCTCCACAACTTTCTCCCTGACTGCACAGCTTCTTGCTGATCTGTCACAAAAAATCCCAATAAAATAAACTGGAGTTTGTCAAGGAATATGAATGGATTTCAAGGAGTATGAGATATTTTGCAGGGGGGTGTAAAGTGTGTATTCAAACACTTTTCTTGGATTAATCAAAGATAACAGTGTGCCACCAACTTGATTTAATTTGGCCGCATCCTGCTCCCATCTAATCAGTCTGACTGCTTACACTTCTTAACTCAATTAAACCAAAATTGATTTCAGATGTTTAGACAGAGGTTTTAGAAAACCCAAAAATAAACCATTAAAGCAGCAGGAATTTAAAGATTCTGGTATGGTAATTAATCTAGCAACCAGCTTGTTTTTGAATATTCCTGCTAAAGTATTCATTAGTTCATTTAACTTAATTAATTTTATGTTTAATAAATTTTTTGGGGGGGGGGGGGGGGGGGGGTCGGGGTGTGTGGTTCATTCTGTATTGTCGGCCCAACCTTGTCTTTGCCTGTGGTTTCATCCTTGAGTACAGTCCATGTCCTTCCGTCATTACTGTGGGCTACTTTGAAAGATGAAACAAACTGGATAGAGCCAAAGTCTTTTGCCCCCTGGGTGATGATTCCTGTTATCTTCTTGGGAGACAACAGATCCACCTAAACAAACAACAAACACCTTTATAAAAACAGTACGGCAGACTCAGACAAAACTCTTCTCCAGGGCGACCTCTCCCACCTGCAGCCATTCAGACTGGGCGTTGGTGGCAGGAATCCAAGCATTGGTCTTGCCCTGTTTGTCCAGCCGAGCATAGTGTGGCAGCCAAGTGAACGCGTCGATGCCCCAGGTAGAGAAGGTGCTTGAGGCTGTTATCTGGCGGTCCGACACCAGTCGAGACTTCATGCCCATGGGCTCTGAACAACCTGAAGTATTTGAATACACTGCGAGGGTGAGACCAGGAAGAAGGAAGGACCCAGAGAAAGAGGAGCAGAAAGAAACGGAAGGAAAGCGTGACAGAAGAGGATGGAGAAGAAGCAGCTCAGGCCAGCCAGTGATGTGAAGCAGCAGACATCAAAATGACAATGAGGAGGATGACAGCAGCAGGTGTATTGGATTGAAACATAGCAGAACTAGAGATGTACCAATCAGAGCTTTGTGGACAATTTAAACTTTCTGTAAAGCTTTGACATTTTCAGATTCATAACATTCAAATATATCTTTCTAGTCACTCGGAGGCAAGTTGCTGTAAAACAGGGTTTCACTAAGTTAATACTTTTGGTCCTCCCCATTTTAAACACTGAGGACATTAGGAACTCAAACAGGTCCCTGTTGAAAAGTTCTTTAGACCCATACATTAGCTCTGCTACCAACTAGTGGTTAAATGTTTAATTGTACGAAGGAAAAAAAATTATTAAAATTTCACAGGTAAAAATAACCAATTTAAAATGAAAAAGGGGCTCAGGTCCCTGGAGCATTAATCTGAAGACTTTTAAACTGCCTTCACCTTATACTAGCGACACTAGCAGCAGAGCAACTTTCCTGTAACTCCAACCTTCCTGGTATCTACAGTAGTCAGCTCTGGGTCAATTTCTTCCTTTGCTGAATTGCAAAAATAGAAAGTCAGGTCATCTTCTGCCAGTAACAACTTTCTCATTGACGGGGTTTGTGGGTGCAAGCTAATAGTGCTAAGTTGTGGTGAAAAAAAAAAGCATAGATTTTTGAGTTTCTGGCCCGCCAGTAAAAGGTCAGAGCCAGTCAAGCTGACAATCTTCTGATTCCAGTCACCAGGTTCTCGATGCATCTCTAAGCAGAAGGAAACTCAACGCTATAGCAAACTCTTGGAGCGCTCTATAACAGGGTCGGTCAAACAGCTGATTAGGCAGCATGAAACTTATTTAGTTAATGAATGTTTCTGACAGCATCTTTTTCTTTTATTGAACAAACTGAAGTGTGAGTTCATGCTGTAAATAGAAATGAAATCCAGAAGGTAAAGAGGAAACTGCACTAAAAAGATCCCGCTTTTAACATTAAAAGTCATATCATGCACTGAGTGTTTAGAATAGGACAGAAATCCCTCCAATAAAGCTACTATTTTAAAATTATATGCATGCATATGCTAGATAAATGCAAGAGGAAAGAGGAGACACTGAAACAAACATCTAACAATGCAATAGCCCAGTGAGTTCAAGGGAAGCATGCCGGCACATGAGAAAAACATAAGGTGACATTTTCTGCAGCTCAGGGAAGACTTGAAACAACTAAAATAAATAGAACCATAATAATCTGGGCTGAACATATTCACACATTTTAACATTTGATGCCTGTAGACTATGCAGTCATTCAGTTTGGATAAATGAATCTTGGTTTGGACCAACAGAGCAATTAACTGTCTTCAACCTTACTGAGCAGTAGAAAAGCTCTAAAATATATTCAAATTCTGAGAGTGAAGAGGAAGCAGGAACTAATCACTAGCAGATCAAAATATCTCTTTGAAAACATCTCTAGTCATCTGGAGCCAATGGATATAAAGCTAATTTTAGTTAGAAGTGACCTGATAACTGTGCTTGGACACTCAGTGGGTGTTTCTATGGGAGTTTACCGTTGAGTTCACAGCCCACCAGCTCCATGCGCAGGGTGCAGGCCTTGCGACACACAACAGGAATGATGCGGATGTACTGTGCGATAATTGGGGGGTCGAACAGGTTGGTCTTAGTGCTGTCATTGTCCACGTTCCCCACAAAAACCTATGAAAAAAGGAGGGAATGAAAAATTCTGACAGCTGGTTTTTGGTTGATCAGCAGCGATAGTTTAAAAACTGTAAAGGAGTAAAAGGGAGTAATGATGTGATGCAAGTGTATTCATCTCAGTGTTATTATTTACAGACCCACCATACTTTATTCAGAAAATAGCTGAAGCTCAGTCAGATTGGATGGATAACATCTTCAGACATCCATTTTTAAGTTTTGCCACAGTCCCTGCTGCGGAAAATGATCCCCATAGCATGATGCTGCCACCTCCGTGTCGGAATAGTGTGTTCAGGGTGCAAATGCATGCCACAAATTTCAGATTTTCATTTATTTTTTCCACCTCACTATCAAGCACTACTTTCTGCTGGTCTATCACATAGAAACCCCGTTAAATAGAGTGGAGTAAAGTTTGAGACTGAAGCATTACTATTTGTATAGTTTATAATTTTGCAAGGCTCTCTGTTCCAATAAAAATCAATTTTGGGAGTATTATGTCCCTAATGTCACCTGTATTTTATAGTATGGCGAGCCGCAAATAAATCTGTCTGCCTCTAGTGGGTCAATGGCATCCTAAAACCTTTACTAGGCTTGGTGCATCTTGATAAAACAATACTTTATTCTAAATCAGTTTACAACATTCTTGGAGACAACAGTGCCCCTGTCCTTACTTGGTCCTTTCTCCGTCCTTCAGTCCTGTACATGGTGTATGTCTTGCCATCCAGACTGGAAGCCACTTTGAAGCCCTTAATGAACTCTGCTGTGCCAATGCGACTGGCACCCTGCGTCACAATGCCTGTGAAGCGCATCTTTCTCTGCATGTTGATCTAGAAACAGATAAAAACAATTTTTACTTTTAAAGGAAACCTGCAAAGAGTTCTGGCATTAAAGCAGGTCAGGACAGGTTGCTAATTAGTGTTTAATAAGAGGGAAGACAAAATAGAAAAAAAAAAGGCAAAGTCTCCCAAATGTTTAACAAGTCATAAATGGGAACATTGGATTGGTTCCCTCGTAACTAAAGAGCACTACTGGAGTTCTAAAGCCTACATCTTTAATGTGCTATATGAGCATCGATCCAAACTGCTCTTGTTACACTGAAATAAAATCACTGTCGTAACCTCAATCCATGGATTCTTGTCATGTGCAGCTGCACTCCAAGCGTTGACCAGTCCCTTATTGTGGAGACGGGCAAGCTCCGGACCCCAGCGCTGGAGGCCCAGCATGCTGTAGCGGACTGATGAGGCTGAGATCTGGGACTCGGCGATGCCCCCTCCCTCCATGCCGAGCAGAGAAATACAGCCTGCAGAAGAGAGATGGTGTGAACAATCATCTTCTAGCATTTAACCTTGATGGAGTCCAGTTTCTCCTAAAGAACAAAATGAACAAATTATTAAATCTGAATTTATGTTTCATTTACTGATTTGTAAAGCCCTTTAAAAAATCCAAATCAGAGAACAAAGCGCATAACAGTTTAATATATGTCAAAAACAAATTTTCTTTGTGTGATGCAGTGAAAGGACACCTAATGTACTAATGTACAGTCAGGCACTATGGATCGTTTTATGCATCACTGCTCCACATGGCCTATACACTCTCAGTACTTTAGGGACCATAAAATCCTTCAGGATACACAGCACTGAATCAGCGAAGTTGAATAAAATATTGATCTCTCATTCAAAGCAAGCCATTTTTATTCTTTTTATTGATCATCCTGAAGCTCAGCAGTTGGCCAACTTCCCAACCCAATTATCTTTGATTTAGTCTTTCACTTCTCTTCTTTCCATTGCAGTTCTTCTGTGATGTCACTGATCCCTCGTTGAAGCATGTCTACTATTAGGTCGGAGCATTTTGTAAGACAGTGATGTGCAAGTCAGCTACACTTACGCAGTTGGCAATGTCTGCCCACATATGGAGAAGGGCAGTGGCATTTGAAATCTCCATCCAAGTCTCTGCAGGTGCCACCGTTCTCACATGGCTGGCCAGCACAGTCGTTTACATCTGCAGAGAGATGAACCACATTGCCATTTACTGCAGTCAAGAGGGATTATCGGCCGAGGTCCATTTCACGTATAATAGGAGTTAGAAATGCGAAACAAGCTAAATGTCATGCTCTAAGCAAGCTTACAGTGCCTTGCAAAAAGTACTCATGCTCCTTGAACAAGCAACATTACAACAACAGATTTCAATGAATTATATTGGGATTTTATGTGATAGCCCAACTTTAAGTAATGTATGATTGTGAAATGAATCAAAAATATTTATAAAATATAAAAATCTGAAAGACACTTGTATTCCACCCCCTTTACGCTGATATGCCTAAAAAAAATCCTTGCTCTGGTTGTATGTCTTTGGTCACAGTCTGAAATCTTTTGCAGTCTCCACCAGGTCTTCTTTTAAGATTCTCCTGTATATCGCACCGCTCATCTTCCTATTAATTCTAACCAGCTCCTCTCGTCGTCTTCCGCTTTATCCCGGACCGGGTCACGGGGGCAGCAGACTCAGCAGAGACACCCAGACGTCCCTCTCCCCAGACATCTCCTCCAGCTCCTCCGAGGGGAGCCCTAGGCGTTCCCAGGCCAGCCGAGAGACATAGTCCCTCCAGCGTGTCCTGGGCCGTCCCCTGGGCCTCCTCCCGGTGGGACGTGCCTGGAACACCTCCCAAGGAAGGCGTCCAGAAGGCATCCGGTATAGATGCCCAAGCCACCTCAACTGCCTCCTCTCGATGTGGAGGAGCAGCGGCTCTACTCCGAGCCCCTCCCAGATGGCCGAGCTCCTCACCCTATCTCTAAGGGAGTGCCCGGCCACCCTACGGAGGAAGCTCATTTCAGCCGCTTGTATCCGGGATCTTGTTCTTTCGGTCATGACCCAAAGTTCATGGCCAGAGGTGAGGGCAGGAACGTAGACCGTTGGCTGAGGTCTCTCTTCACCACAACGGACCGGCAAAGTGCCCCCATTACTGCAGCAGCCGCACCGATCCATCTGTTGATCTCCTGCTCCATTCTTCCCTCACTCGTGAACAAGACCCCAAGATACTTGAACTCCTCCACTTGAGACAGGAACTCCCCTCCAACCTGAAGAGGACAAGCCACCCTTTTCCGGTCGAGAACCATGGCCTCGGACTTGGAGGAGCTCCCAGCCGCTTCACACTCTGCTGCGAATCGCCCCAGCGCATGATGTAGGTCTTGGCTAGAGGGGGCCAGCAGGACTACGTCATCTGCAAAAAGAAGAGACAATATCCACTGGTCCCCCAAACCAGACCCCCTCCGGCCCTTGGCTGCGCCTAGAAATCCTGTCCATAAAAGTTATGAACAGGACCGGTGACAAAGGACAGCCCTGCCAGAGTCCAACATGCACTGGGAACAGGTCCGACATGCCAGTGGCGGCAATGCGGACCAAACTCCTGCTCCGCTTGTACAGAGACCGGATGGCCCCTAATAAAGGGCCCCTGATTCCAAACTCCTGGAACACCCCCCACAGGGCACCACGGGGGACAGGGCGGATCTCATCCACTGCCGAAGCCCTGCCACCGAGGAGCTTTTTAACCACCTTGGTGACTTCTGCCTGAGTGATGAAAGAGTCTAACCCTGAGTCCCTGGGCTCTGTTTCCACCAGCTGAATGCGTGATGGCAGGATCGAGGAGATCCTCGAAGTACTCCTTCCACCGCCCAATAATGTCCCCAGTCGAGGTCAGCAGCCTCTCACCCCCACTGTAAACAGTGTTTGCGAAGCCCTCCATCCCCCTCCTGAGGCGCCGGACGTTTTGCCAGAATAGCTTCAAGGCCAACCATTAGTCCTTCTCCATGTCCTCCCCGAACTCCTCCCAGGCCCAGGTTTTTGCCTCTGCCACAGCCCGGGCCGCGGCACGCTTGTCCTCACGGTACCCGTCAGCCGCCTCAGTAGTCCCAAAAGCCAACCACAGCTGATAGGATTCCTTCTTCAGCTTGACAGCGTCCCTTACTGCCGGTGTCCACCACCAGGTTCGGGGATTGCCGCCGTGACAGGCACCGCAGACCTTACGGCCACAGCTACGGGCAGCAGCATCGACAATAGAAGCGGAGAACATGGTCCACTCGGACTCTATGTCTCCAACATCCCTCGGAATCTGGTCAAAGCTCTCCCGGATGTGGGAGTTGAATACGTCCCTGGCCGAGGGCTCTGGCAGACGTTCCCAGCAGACCCTCACTATGCGCTTGGGCCTGCCAAGTCTGTCCGGCTTTCTCCTCTTCCAGCGGATCCAACTCACCACCAGGTGGTGATCAGTGGACAGCCCAGCCCCTCTCTTCACCCGAGTGTCCAAAACCTGCGGCCGAAGGTCTCACGATAAGACAACAAAGTTGATCATCGACCTCTTGCCAGGGTGTCCTGGTGTCAAGTGCACTTATGGACACTCTTTTACTTGAACATGTTGATCATTATGGACAATCCGTTATTAGCACAGAAGTCCAATAACGAAACACCACTCTGATTCAGATCGGGGAGGCCGTTCCTCCCGATCACGCCTCTCCAGGTGTCACTGTCATTTCCCACGTAGGCGTTGAAGTCCCCCAGCAGAATAATGGAGTCCCCGGGAGGGGCACTATACAGCTCCCCCGACAGGGACGTCAAGAAGGCACCGCCCGGCCCGTAGGCCTAAATGACAGTCAGAGACCTATCCCCGACCCGAAGGCACAGGTATGCGACCCTCTCAACCACTGGGGTAAACCCCAAAAAGAGACGGCTGAGCTTGGGGGCAACAAGCAAACCCACCCCAGCCCGCCGCCTCTCCCCGTGGGCCACTCCAGAGTAGAAGAGAGTCCAGCCCCTCTCGAGGAGATGGGTTCCAGAGCCCACGCTGTGCATGGAGGTGAGCCCGACTATTTCTAGTCGATATCTCTCGCCCTCCCGCACAAGCTCAGGCTCCTTCCACCCCAGTGAGGTGACATTCCACGTCCCTAGAGCCAGCCTAAGCATCCGGGGATCGGGCCGCCGAGGTCTCCACCTTCGTCTGCCACCCAATCCTCTTTGCACTGGTCCCTCACGGTTCCCCCTGCAGGGGGCGGGCCCACTGGAGATGGCCTCACGTCTCTTGTTCGGGCTTGGCCCAGCCGGGTTCCGCGAGGAGCAACCCAGCCACCAGGCGCTCTCCAACGGGTCCCGACCCCAGGCCTGGCTCCACGGTGGGACCCCGACTCCGCCGTACCGGGCGACGTCACGTGCCTGGATTGTGTGGTCCTCATAGGGGTGTCTTGGTGTGCTTTTTTCGTGTTGAAGAAAAATATTTCCCACAGCATGATACTGCCACCACTATGTTTCACTGTGGGGATGGTATGTGAAGCATTCATTCCACCACAAGGTGTTTTGCATGCAGGCCAAATGGTTTAGTTTTGGATGCCATTTCTTGCAGCATCTCCTACTTTAGCAAAATGGCTTTTCTAGCCACTTTTCAATAAAAGAAGGATTTGTAGAAAGCAAAGCTAAGGAATCTGAAGGTAATCTGTAGTACTGGGTTTTATTTAGGGATATTAGCGAAAGGGGAGTGAATACAAAAAATTGCCCACTCAAGAGGTTTTTGTTTATATGTATATAAAAAAATTAAATTCATTGAAGTTTGTGACTGTAACGTAGCAAATTGTAAAAAAGGTCATTGTGCATTAATAATTTGGGAAGACACTAATGAAGCCAAACCAAGAAGAACAAAGCTGGGAAGGAAAGAATGTTAGTTAAGAAAGATTACATCTTCTAAGTGACTTCTTCATTTAAACTTGAAAAACTGATGTGGTGTAGAAGATCCAGCTGCATCAGGAGATCATGTGGTCAGGCACCTGATTATATAACAAAAACCTCAGAAATAAGATTCCTCCAAAGCATCAAGGAGCAGTGTACTATGTGCCAATTATGGTCCTGCAATTCATTCTATTAACTTGTGGTGGCGCCCCTGGACACTATTAGTCCCATTAAAAAAAATCTTCAGATTAGTCAGCGATGAAAGCAAATGAGCAAAATATGAATGTTCAATTTCTCACCTATGAAACCTTCCAGTGTGATTAAAACATGCTTGTGACTAAGTTTCTTTAAAGAACAAGGGTCAGTTTTATTTGTGTGCACAAAGGCCAGCACCTAAGAGGACATTTTAACACATCTAAATCTTTATTGGTTCCAGTCATCACTGAGTTAAATGCATAAGCCAACCAGGGACACAGATGTAATGTTTCTAAACAGCAAATACACACATGGTCTCATCTAACCGCCCACATGCTCCCTCTATAAATAGCTCTGTGTCCAAACAGTCATTTTCACTCGTCATAAAAGGAATATGTAATTTTGAAATGTGCAGCCACAAGCTCTGGATAATAAGGTTCACTGGTGGTTCTGATACTTAGAGTCCAGTTTCGTTTAGAAAACGAACCCCAGGGCATCTTTAAGTTTTACACTTAACAATGTTTTTAATTTTACTATTTGACACGGAGCAGAATAGATGAACAGGACTAGGACTCTCAAAGTCATGATTTTTAAAGCCTAACTTTACATCATCATTTTGATTAAAAGGCAACCATTCGAAAAAGCTGTCAAAACGGTCGTCACCCTTTATGAATGGGATTCAATTTTTAAAAACGGACATCCCATAAGCCTCAGGTAAAGGTGCGTCAGCTGGCGGCCCTCTCTGGTCTAATAGGATTGAGTGCCAACTGCACCTCGTAAGCTCCGGAGTCTAATCCATTAACCTGAAAGGTTAGGGAAAGAGAGGAGCCGGTGGTGCATAAATGTCAGTCTCACAAACGTTAAGAACTTGCACATTTT
>JAHHUM010001041.1:0-10148 GCA_036173005.1 Crenichthys baileyi | reverse complement strand
TTCTGTTCATTTGCCACGTACGGATGGTGTATGTGTCGTTGCAGCGGAGAGGAAACAAGCTGCTGGGCGTTCACTGCTTTTTTGGACGCCCAGTGGTGGCTGGCTCTGGCGGCACGGCGGGGGGAAGCTGACTGGATTGATGGAAGCGCCGCAGGGCCAACCCAACTGTAATTACAGGCCGTAATGAGAGGTTGCATGGGGAAGTACCGCAATAATAGTCCCTGTGTACTTAGGCATATCTTTGAGAAGGCTAATAACGATTAATTCTGCACACGGCTGGGGAACTTGTCTTAAAACAATTCAATATTTCACTGTAAGCCGCCTCTTGTCCTCCGTTTCGTTGGAACGACAGCTATACATTGACTGCCCCTCCTTATTTGCTTGCGTCTGGAGCAACCAAATAAGCAGCAACATTGCTGAGCATCCTGGCAGACATTTACCTTTTGGCTGCAGCTTTGCATGCGTAAAAGTTCAGCACCAGCCAAAACTTGCAGGAAACCTGGTGCGATTAACTCTAATTTGCCATCAAGTGGTTGCTTTAATACCACATGTGATAAGTGCTTCTTCTCACTGAGGAATTCAGAGCTGCTTTTTAATCAAGTGTGCAATATTGCTTCTTCCCAATGCAACAGCTTGAAAGCCAACAGATCCAGTGCCTTGCAAAGGTACTCCTACACCTTGAAACCTTTTGTTTTGTTTACAGAGAAAAATCTGCTGTGCATTTGCAATCTTTAATCTGATATCTGATATTATCTCAGTGTAAATCCAGCTGTTCTGTGAAGGCCTCAGAGGTTTGTTAGAGAACCTTAGTGACCGACGAGCATCATGAAGACCAAGGACCACAGGAGCTGTGGAAAGGATTAAAGCAAGTTTAGGTTATAAAAAAACATTTTAGGCTTTTAGCATCTTCTGGTGCCAGTGGAATGAGTATGGAACCAAAAACCTTTCAAGACATTGTCGTCTACCTAAACTGACAAGCCAGGCAAGGGAAGCCCGGGTGACTCTGGAGGAGCTGTCAACAGCTCAGGTCTGAGAAGTATTAGGAGTAACACACAGCAGGAGAGCCGCGTTTATTAACGCCTGCACATTTAACACACTTGTTGGGCTGAAGTGACCTGAGTAAGAACACAAAACTGGTCTACAGTCTTAGGTACTCTGATCAGAGGCACAGAAAAGGTCAGAACAGGGTCGAAAAGGATCGCTGGGCACCACATATTGAAGTGATGGCCACTCACAAGATGCTGCAGGTGCGGTTGAAGATAACATGGACGTATTTTATGATGTGAATCTGACGTCTCAGATTCGCTGCCCTTTAGTCATGCCTAACGGAAAGATTGACGCAATGTTGCAAAGATTGCAAAAAAGGTTGCAAAACATTCAGTCTCCAGATGTGGACAGTTGGGAGAGACATACAGTAAAAGTTGTGTTGCAGAAAAGGTGGATCTATAAATCAATGCTTCTGGGGGCTGAATACATTTGCAGACACACTTTTTACATTTTTACATTTTTATTTGTACAAATAATTAACTTCACAATTATGCACCGTTTGGTGTTGGTCTATTACAGAAAATCCCAACAGATTAAACTAAGTTTGAGGTTGGGGTATAAAAACCTTTGCAAGGCGTTGTAAAAGGCATAACTGCGAGCTCACAGAGTCCATTTAAATTTGAATGGGCACCCAACAACCGCCTTATAGTCATGACAAATAGTTTCCCTCAACATCGCATGTCATATTAAACAGCTCTGAGCTTAATGGTTTGGATAAAAAGGCCTTAAGTAGCGAGGCAGAGCGAGACCGTGTCTCCAGTGACAACAAGCCAAGCGCACAGGTAATTCCTGTCCAAACAGAGTGACTGAAGACACCGCTGCCTCGCAACTCCTCCGCCTTAATTCAATTCCCTGCCACAATGTTGTCCCTCCGCCCTCTCCTCATTTTTCTCCCTCGTCTCCCCTCCCTAACCTGCGCTCCACGTCGCTCCAAAGCGCTCCTGACGGATAACAAGCCTGGCTGTTTGTTTGAGCCCGTGTTGCCTGCGCATGTTCGCCCCATTATCTCCGCATAAGCTAAATGCTAAATTATATTTGCCATTTTGTTTGCGGTGACATGGGGCATCAATCACCTCCCTTTTTTCCTCTTTTTTTTCCTTTAGCTCCTCCCCTATTCCTCTGCTGCGGCAGGAGAGGTTGAGAGGTGGGGTGGGTTGGAGGTGTAAGGGGGCATAAAAAATTCATTACGCTTAGTGGCACATCAGCAAGGGAGAGATATGACTCCTGGAGGAGAAGAAGGCAGGATGGGAGGGAGGGGGGGGTGGGTGGGGAGTTGATAATGATGAAGAATATCAAACATAATGCGGCCCAAGTAGCTGCCCCATCCAATTTGTCCTCGTCGTGCCGTGATCGCTTCCTTCGTGTTTGCGCCTGGAAAACAAGCGCCGCGAGGACAATGAAGCATCTACTCATGGTGATTACCGTTTGGATACAATGAATACAAATGATGAAGGTACAGGGATCAGAAAGAAAGTTGCTTTGAAGTTCTTCTCTGACCCAGTCTCCACCACCAGAAGCACTCTGGGGAAACACAAGACAACTCTAGTAGGAGTCACACCAACTAACCACCTTTTTCCTTAACGAGGAATGACGCTGTGTTTTTGCCTGACTCTATATTTGATAGACTGAACACACTCTTACAGTCAGGAGCCCGTCTGTGTCTGTCAGAGATGGGTTGATGTCAGCAGAGGCATCACTCCCTTCTCCTCCTGACAGGGCTTGATCATGAGAAGCGGGCTCGCTCCCAGGTTACCCTCGGCCCCGCTCTCATTTTCATGTCTCTGACACATGTTCATTTGCGTGTCTCTGACATGCGGATCATGTTTCGCACGCACGGGGGCCGTGGCCTTTGATCCTGAGAGGCAAAAAGGACAATCCACGCCCAGAGGCGGAGGGAAGTTTCGGAGCTTGATTTGTATCGGGCTGATGCAGTTGTGATCAGCGATATTTTAGGCTGTGCTTGGAGTTTGTGTGACCAGTTTGAGAGACTTACACGTGAAGAGGGGGCACGGGTGATGGCTCATAGATGTAACGTCCCTGGGTGTGTCTGTCATCAATGGGCACTGGAGGATGGAAGGTGGGGAAGAACGGTGGAGCAGCTGTGTGGAAAAGAAAAGAGGAAAACATTTTTTTAAATACTTCTTCATATTTCCATGTGAATTCATTCTGTTCTCAGCTAATCTAAAACCCAGCTGTGATGAAAGGCAGTAGTTGATGGCAATCTTTCAGCAGACCCACCCAAAATGAGAGCTCATTAAATGCGTTGAGCTAAAAGCAGCCCTCTTCTCAAACATTCGCTGAGAAAGTCTTTGTAAACCTGTGTTAAGCTCCGTCCATATTTCCATCATCTCCCAGCTTCCCTGTCCCTGCTGAGGAACACCTACCCCGCAGCATGATGTAGCCGCCTTCATGTTTCACTGTTGAAATGGTTTGTTCCAAGTGATGCAAAAGAGTTATGTTTGGTTTGATCTGACCAGAGCACCTTCTTCCACATGTATGTTGTCTCCTACAAGGCTTGTGATAAATTTCTTGCCACTTTTCCATCAAGACAAGAGATTTTTAGCAATGCAAGACTAATAGCTGTCCTAGTTGTCCACTAGTTCTCTCACTAAAGAAAAGAGCAGCTGTGCAGAAAAGAAAAGAGAAAAACATACTTCTGTGAAAACTTTTCATATGTCCATGTGAATCCATATTGTCTTTAGCTAATCCAAAGCGCAGCTGTAATGAAAGACAGCGGCTATTGGCCATCTTTCAGTGGACCCACCCAAAATGAGAGCTCATTAAACGTGCTGAGCTAAAAAAACATGCCGAAATGCTTGCCAAGGAAGTCTCTCTAAACATCTCAAGGCTGATAAAACTGAAAATAAACAGCGGTAAATAACCAAAGAAAAGAAACCAAATGGCACATATCTCACTGTGCCAAGCATAATGTGGTTTCACACAAAGGATAACATTTAAGTACAACCAATGGAACGCACCAAGCGAGACCAAAAACATCATTTTTTCCAGAGGCTTCTTTTTCTACACCCCTCCCCACCCCACCCCCTGACAAAACACTACATTTGCATAATATGTGCTGGTAAGCTTTTCTCTATTTTTACTGCTGAAATTGAAACTCTTGCACTACAATCAGACTAAAATCCCACAAGTGTCCCGCTCATCTTCCAGCCTTAACTGCACTCCAAAAACCTTGACACTAAATCTGGATTGGGGTTCTGGAACACCGACTCGCTCACGCTTGGACAAGTCGAAACAAGCAACCCATGAATGGGAATTTTTTAGCAAGCACTGCCAACCTGGGTTGTGAAACCAAACAAAAAAGGCCAGAGGAGGATTTCATCTTAATTCACATCTCTCTCCTGAAGCACGTGTCGCTTTACCGCCTGTTGCAGAGGCCAAGCTGTGTCTCGGCACCCCGAGGCAAAGCATGTGTCAACATCTGTTTAACTTCACTCAGCAAGTCTAACGCTGCTAGGTATGTGTTTTTACTTCTTGTTTTCGCCTGTAAACATTTGAGCCAAGTGGGCAGATGGCCAAACAGCGGGGGGTGCCAGGCAGCTCTGCTGGAGTTGAGGCCATGACAAATGCAGCTGCATCGCCGGGCAGCGCAGCAGGTGTGGATCCGGGGCTGCTTACCTCATCGTTCACTCATTTCACAAGGACGTCTAGTGCCAGATTGTGATAAAACACAGTCAAGAGGCGATCTGCTTGGTGTTGTTTGCAATCCTACAGCATTAGGTTTAGGTGTAAAGAGAAACTCCCTAAAGAGCCAAACAAAATAGCTCTTTAAGAAGCTGAAATCAAAGTCGGACTATAAACTGTGGTAAAAAACTATGAAAAATGTCTTCTTCTCAAAACTGAAGCAGCACATGTTAATGCATCCTGAGCTTTCAAGATTTTGTTCTTCATGTGCTGCAGTTTGGAAAAAAATGTAGCTCTCTTTTCTATTAAAAGGTTTCCTCTCTAAAACATTGTAGTCCTATTTTTGTAAAGCAGGGCTTCAAAGCATCTGGCAGATCCAACTTGAGTATTTTTGGAAAAAATATTTAGACGTGCTCCAGAGTGACACAGAAATTTGTACAACAGGCGGCTGTAATCCTCTTGGGTAATAAACTGACTCTGACATGATAAATTGTCGGATTAATTAGCACAAACAAGATGGCGTACACTTAATTTGAACTCTTATCTTTGAAATCTTATTTTTTTATGGGTGGTTGCCTGTATGGAGATGTCTTTAAGGGTCACCAAAACTGACTAATTGAAAGAAATGTTTGTGTTTAGGTTAGGTTACATAAATGCAAACGCCTATAAAGTTAGTGCTGCACAATAACGTCAAGGAATACGGACTCATGGAGTCCACAGGCCCTTGTTCATTCCTCTGTTACACAAGATTATATTTCCAGGTATCAGAGTAAAGATGTAAAAAAAAAACGGCACTGACACTTTGAAGTTTTTATTTGTAAAATGTGTTTTAAAACCAAGTATTTATTTTCTTCCACTTTCCACAATTATCCACTACTTTGTGTTGGTCTGTCATAAAATCCCAATAAAATACACTGAGGTTTAGGACTGTAATGTGACATTATGTGGAAAAAGTCCAAAAGGGATGAATACTTTTGCAAGGCTCTGTAACAGGGGAAAGTAAAAGTCAGACAAAGTTTTAATCTAGCGCTCCCAGTTACAGAGATAAGTGGTCCAATCCGACTCCATGCAGCTCTGGGAAGTATCTGACCACTCCAACTCTGCCTGTTTGATGGTTTTCTCCCGATGATGTTTTTCTGGCTCGGCTCGCGTTGGCTGATTTCAGAGCTGCTGCTGCTGCTGAGGGAGGGAGGGATGAGGGGAAGTTGGGATGAGTTTGTAGTAGACAAGAGCAGAATCTGATCTGTTTACTCTCCGCAGCTCCACTCGTGGGCTTTTTTGGCCCTTTTGGCTGTCAGACTCGGAAATGAAGCTTTCAGGTTTTACACCGGGTGTTGCGCGCACCCGCTCCTTGCTAGTATAAAAAATTCATGCTCTCTAATCTAGCTCCTCCCCTGCACACATAGCAAGAACGTTGTACTAACCTCTGTCATTCTGGCCGATGGGGGGGGATGACTGTGGAGATTACAAACTGTGAAATAATTTCAAAGACTCTGCCTATTTGCTTTTTTGCAACACATGCTTTCCTTCCCACATCCAGCACTCCTCATTGAATTACCCAGACCTCTTTTGTTTATGTCTCAGGAGGCACTCACTCAGCACAGCCCACTGCATAGACCGGACCCTTTTTCTCTCTCCTTCATCACTCCTTCCCTCCCTCGCTGCCGCACGCCGAAACCATTCCACTGAGGTTTATTTAAATCGTCTCACAAGTTTACTTTACCATAGCCCTGTCTAAATACAGCCTGCCACCTCTTTTACACCAGCACAGCTCTCCATTAGAAAGGCAAACATGCTCGTGTCAGTGGAGGGGAGAATGTATACAGTCACAAAGAACAGAGAGTGAAGGAGAAGTGGGGGAGAGCCTCCATCCTGCAATCCATCTCCACTGTTTCCTGTTGGGACTCCTTACTGTTTACTCCAGGACTAAATTGCCCCTGCTCCTCTGGATATTCAAGGGGTATTCTCGTCCTGATACAAAATACAGCTGGAAGGCAAGGAGGAAGCCCAAAATGAAATGCACATCTGAGTTTTCACTTCCCTACCCCAGCCACACACCACAGTAGCTGGAGCATTCCTAAAGAGGAAAGTAATTAGGTTGGTTTTGTCCTGGAAGAAATCACCAATGGCACACAGTACCTTGCAAAAGAATCCATACCAGTTGAACTTTTTATGGTACTTTATTGGATATATGTGATAGACTAACATAAAGTGGTGCATATTTGTGAAGTGGAAGGAATAGGATGAAAGCATGGAGCCCAGGCAGATTTAATGTCATGTCATTTAAAGCCACAGTTTCTCAAATCAACATAGGACTGGGCTTTGTCTTTGCCATTGTAACCTTTGAATATACTTTGATCTAAATCAGTGGTTCTCAATCCTTGTAGCTCTGTCTATATGTTTCAGGTCGTTGTCCTTCTAGGTGAACTTCTGCCCATGTTTCTTTAGCAGCCTTAGTATCCCCACTTGTTAAATTCATGAATTATCTATGACCAACCACACTCATATTGTTGGTTCAGTTTTACTAGCCTAATTATTCTCAGACCTGTAGAATTGAGAATTCACTTAAACAGAACCTGTCTGACAACAGGAAGTAGGCTAAAAGACACATCGTGGCCCAATCTAAAGAAATTCAGGAACAAAGTCATTGACATCTATCAGTCTGGAACTGGTTACATGGCATTTTTAAGGCTTTGAGGCTCTAGAAAATTACAACGTGAGCCATTATTACCAAATAAGAAAATATGGAATAGTGGTAGACCTTATCAGGAGTGGACGGCCAACCAAAAGTCAAGAAAAGCCGGGCTCACTTGCCTTAGTTAAGATCAGTGATCATGATTCATGGGAGAGCTCCAGGGTAAAATTCACTGATGACCAAAACAAAAAAAAAACACAATGTGCCATTTCATATTTGGCAAAAACATCTATGGGAAAATAAATATTCTGTGGACTGAGGAGACCTATTTGGAAGGTGTGCATCCTGTCCTGAAAGGTTAAGGAATCCAAAAACAACAGGAAACCAGAGTTTAAAAAAACTTTTCAACCTTTTCATCAATCAGCTATTCTCTACTCTTCCTAATTATTTTTAATTACTTCAGCTTAACTTTCTAGAACGGGAGCATTCTTTTTTTTGTCAGTCTTTTACAGGAAGGGATGGAAGTTATTAAGATATGATAATAAATGGGTCTTAATGAAAGGGCAATTAGAAGCAAACTTTGACCAGACTCATTAATTCTAATTCAACACAAGCTCACCACGTTTAAGACCAAAAGCCTCCTCCTCCTTCATTAAAGAGAGGATGGTAATTGCCTTGTCCTTTATTGGACACTTGATTCATTTCAAAAGGAGGTTTGGTGGATAAAGCCTAAAGCACATTATTTCCAATATCCTCATTGGTTAATCTCTGCTCATAACAGCAATGTTTTCTACAAAGAATACTCTGTACTTCGGGGTGTATGTGATGTGATACTCCTGCTAAATTTCTGTCACTTCTTATTCTTATTTGGGTTTTAGCACTAAACACAATTTCTCTTTTTATTTCTTTTGTTGTCAAGTCAGCACTGGGAGATTATTGTCTCAGTGGGTAAACCTGGGCTCGTTCTTTCTTCTGGTAAAAGGTTCTGGCAACAGGGTGTCACCCGCAGCCCAGGATGAAACTCTCCTCCATAAACAGAGCACTTCCCATTGACGCTCCGCTGCGAGAGCACAAAGAGCCAGTGACAGATTGTCATAAGTGACTAAGGCGGAGTGAGAAAAAGGTCTGCCGCAGCCTGCTCCAGAGGTTTGCGAATAGCTAATGTGGAACATATGAAGCCTGCGCCAGAGCTGTGACTGCCAGATTTCATTATGCCACCTCTCTTTACTGCTCGTGATCTCACGTCTCCGGCATGCTCGTCTGCAGCGAAGGCCCGCACCTAACACTGCAACTTTGCAACAGTTTGCACAAAGTGTAAATGATTCCCGGGACCGTCTCTGTGCAGGTTTGAAGACGTATAAATGCGCAGCTCTCGTTGCTCCTTATTGGAAGTGAAAGCAAGCCAGAGTTTATGACTTCACTCTGCCAAAGAGGAGGGACTTTGTTCTTGGCTCTTGCTGCAGATGATGTTCCCAAGAGGCAGATAAATCAAGGACTCCAGGGTGTTTTACACCGTATGTTTTTCCTTTCTAAACTTTGGATCGAGTAGGTGAATGTAGTCATTAAAAAACATCATTTAAATAAACACATGTCAGTTAGTATTAGTCATGTTTGGCCCCTCGAAGCAGAAATATCTGATTATTTGGATGCATAAAATGTTTACAAAAAATGCAACTTTAGAAGAAAATGGGCAAATTCACTCTGTTGCCAGGGCTGCATGATACGAGGGAAAGATTTAATTGCGATACTTGTAATGAATGTTGCGATGATAATATTGATTATGATTATGTTACCTTTTCCCGACCTTTCTGTTCCATCTTCACAATGTCAGCACCACACTTGTAAGCCATAGCATCTTGGCACCTACAAATATGCATCTGTAGTGTGGGCATTGAGGTCAGTGACAGTCCATCCAGCAAACTATCTTTTATTAGCATGCAAAATTGGCATGCATGGAATTTGAAATATCATACTCCGCAAAACATTGCATCCAAGTGGTACTTTGCGATTGTGATAATGCAGATGCAGATATGAATATAAAAACTGTGATTCAAAATGCTGTGCATCTCTATGTTCTGCTATTAAAAGATGCCACACAGCATTTTTAGAAGATTGCAGCATATTAAATTTGCTGTGCATGACTCAAATAAAATCGGCATTAAAAACAACTTCAGGGTTCAAAAAGCTGCAATATAATTTCAAATATTTCAAATATATGCCTGTTATGAACATGCAGCAAACAATAATACCACAATGTGGCAGTAATGCACCAAGTTGTTTTTCAAGCACCATATTGTCTTTCAGAGCAGGTCTGTTATAGTCAGTACAACAACTTTCTGGAACTCAAAGTGAAAATGACGGAGCTCACATTTGCTAGCAGGTGTTGCTAAAGTATACATGCGCTAATGCAATTTATTGTCTTTGCGACTTGCTGTTTTAGGCAGTAGAATGAAGAAAGAGTGTATTCACTGCAAGTGTTTAAAGTAGAACTAAATCCCATGTAAGAGAATAACTCCGCCCCCAGACAAATTTTGAAAAATGCCACCAAAGAGAGCGGTGCCAAGTGTGGGGATGAGCGGAGGGGGTTAAGCGGGTGTGTTAAGGAGGACGTTTCATACCTGCTTTGACAACCTCTGATTTAAAGTTACATTCAATAATCTTCTCATAAACTACTGAAAGGAAATGTGACCAGCAGGAGGTCACTGAAAGTTAGATTGGTTTGATTAGGGGTCATAAATTCTCATATTTTATAATAGTCAATTGGCCCAAACTAGGATCAGAACCACTGTAAGTAAAATCTTCAGGAAAGAAATTTGGATTTAAA
>JAHHUM010001040.1:0-126435 GCA_036173005.1 Crenichthys baileyi | reverse complement strand
TGGGGGGGTTAAAAGTAGAAATCCTGCTCAGATTCGGGTTTTCTATAGTTTTAAAATTTTTCTGTAAAAATTCTTCTAAAAAAACGGGCCCCCAAAAACCTAATTTTTCTTTTTTGGGCCAGGGGCCCGTGCACCCGGTTTTAAAAAGGGAAGGTCTTTTCCAGCTGACCCCAGGCCCCCTGGTCAAGGGGGGAAAAAAAAAAATTTTTTTCCGCTGCATTTAGGCTAGGGGGGGTTCCCCAAAAATTGTTATAGTTAAAAATTTTCCCTTTTTAAATCTCCCTTTTTTAAACGATCCCATCATCCTGGGGTTTTAAACCCAAGCTGGCATGGTTTAGTAAGCCTTTCCAATGGGGGGCTATTTTGAGGTCAAAAAGTAGCTTTTCATAGCAGAAAAAAGGCCACTTTTAACTCAGGGGTTAAATTAAAAATCCTGCTCAGATTTGGCTTTCTATAGTTTAAAATTCCTGAAATTTTTTATCAAACAAGCCCACCCCATCTTTCTACGTTGAGGCCGGGGTCTAGGGCCCTTTGGGGAGGGGTCATTTAGCTGACCCCAGGCTCTGGTAGATTAAAAAACAAAATTTTTTCCACTGCAGTTCGGGTTTCCAGGCCCCCAAAAAGATTTACTTAAATTTCCTTTAATCTACCCCTTTTCCAAGATACCATCCCTCCTGGGTTTTTTAACCAGCGGGCGGGTGGCCCCTTTCCAAGTCCTTTTTGGGGTAAAAAGGAACCAAAAGCCAATTTAATCGGGTAAAAAGTTGTGACAGGCTTTTTGCTTTTTCCTTGTTTTTCATCAAAAAAAACCCGTTGGGGCCAGGGGTCTGGGGTTTAGGGATTTCACTTGCCCCCGGGTTTTAAAATGGCCAAAAAAGTTTTTGAGTTACTAGATACAAAATGTAAACAAAACGCCTTTAATTCCCCTTTTCAAATCCCTCCCACCCGGGTTAACCCGGGGCAACACCTTTCCAATGTGGGTTTTTATAAAAAGAGTTTTCTGCCCCCAAAAGGGCACATTAATGGGGTTTAAAATGAAATCTGCTCAGTTAGGTTTTCTTAGCTTAAAATTCTCTGTAGAATCTTTTCTATCAAACAAGCCCAGCCCATCTTTCTACGTTGAGGCCGGGGTCTAGGGGGGTTTGGGGAGAGGTTTTTTTCACCCTAAACCCGGGGCTCCTGTCAGATTTGGGAAAACCAAAAATTTTTTCCATTTCGTTCGCTACGGGGTTTCCAAAAAAATGTATTATCTTAAAATTTTCCCCTTTTAAATCCCCCTTTTTTCAACGATACCATGCTCCTGGGGTTTCCCAAGCGGCATGGATAGCATTTTCCCAATGTGGGCTATTTTGGGGTAAAAAATACTTTTCATAGGAAAAAAAAAGCAATTAACTCCGGGGTTAAATAAAAATCTGCTCAATTTTCGGCTTTCAAACCCCTTAAAATTCTTTAGATCTTTTATAAAACAAGCCCAACCCCATCTTTCTACGTTGAGGCCAGGGGTCGTAGCGGCCGTTTGGGAGAGGTCATTTTCATGCTTGACCCCAGGCTCCTGGTCAGACTGGGAAACACTGAAAATGTTTCCAGCTGCAGTTCAGGCTAGCAGGGTTCCACAAACATGTATTATAGCTTAAACTGTTCCTTTTAATCTACCCTTTTCAACGATACCATGCATCCTGGGGTTTAACCAGCTGGCATGGATAGCCCTTTCCCAATGGGGCTTTTTTTGAGGTAAAAAAAAGGCTTTTAAGCAGAAAAATTTGGCCCTTAACCTTAAANTTGGGTTTTATTTTGATTATAATCTTGGGTGATGTTTTGAAGAATTTTCCTTTTAGTTGTGATTATCTTGTAATCAGAAGAAAGGAGTTGTTATGGAAATTCTTCTATTTAGTACTACAAAGTGTTCAAAAGTGCTGTGAACTTTCATTAACCTCTCTTCTCTGACCTCAGTGTTTTTATTAGTGTTCTGGTATTTAGAGTAGATGGCCTCTCTAGCCATTTGCTGAAGAATTATGGTTAACACTTCCTAAGGGGGGGCAGATGGGGTCTTCATTCATGATTGTCTTATTTCTGTCCTGGGAAGGTTTAGGGGCCATAAAGTTAAACTCTTTGAAGTTGAGACAACACCCTCATTCTGCTATAAATACTGTCTGTAAACTGTGTTCGGGGCTCTGTTTCACTGACACGTCAGTGACAGGTTCTTCAAACGCAGAAATGCCTTTGAATATAACTTATAAAGACAAAGTCCGGATTTTCTCTTATTGTGAGTTAATTTCTCTCCCACTTTGATAAGAAAAAGTCTATTATACCACTCAAACTTTTTTAATCGACAATGATAAACTACACAGAACCAGAACTCACCTAAATACACTGAAATATGACTCCATTCAGTTTATGTAATTCCTGATGTTTTTTAGTGAATTTTAGCTTTTATGGTTTAAAGCGACGAAACTGAATCACATTTCTAGTGATACAATAACGTAACACACCTCAGAAAATGATGGAAACAACTTGATTCGGATATAAACTGGGAAACTTTCTCTGTTTCTGTCACCTGTAAATGGAAAAGCGCATCGGTCTGTGCGCTAATGAGCATAAAATGCATGTGAATCATCTAAGGGGCACTTTCATTCTCACTGAAAAAGAAGAATAATTACTAACAAGTTAGGTTTGATGATTCCTAAGGTGGACAAGCTGGAGACAATCACACATGTCCATAAATAGCTGCATAAAGTTGTGCGTTATTGTGGAACAATGGCAGCTTTAGCTTAGCTGGAGGACATCACTGATGGAAGAAGTCGGAGGGAGCGTTTTTTTCAGAGATCGTACTGATCTGCTGGCACATGATGATGCATTGCTTATTAGCTGGTTTAGATTGCCCAGGGCAATTATTTTGGAGCTTGACCTCAGTGTTACAGAGGGCAACCAGGAGAAACTCCGGTGCCAGTTCCAGTTCTCACTACCCTGTGGTCCTTTCAACCGAAGCTTTTCAGAGGGAGCTGATTGACAGGTCGGATATTTAACAGTCATCCCTGAGCCAGGCCAGGCCAGCCATATGGGTCGGCCTCATCCGTATGTTGCCCTGATATATGACATTCCTCTTGTTGGGACCCACAGCCATGGTTACAACATGAAAGATGCGGTACAAACTTTTCTGGAACTTTCAAAATAAACTGCATTTTACCTACATCAACACAGCCAAGCAAACTGTAACAGCGAACTTCCCATGGTGTCACTGCCCGTATAAAACCCCCACTTCTTCCAATGGTCCTTTCTCTACCACCTGGACTCCGCTGCGAGACTGGCCGGAGAGGCAACGCGCTAATGTCTCTTTGCTGGCAAACAGACATAAACTCTTCAACTGGATCCAAGGGTGTCATACGATCATCGATCATATGCACTGAGTTATGTAAAGATGAATTACTGTTTGTGTTTCCGGTACTCATTCATAAAAGGGGAAATTAAGGTATAAGCATTTTGCTTGACTTTCTTTCTGAGGCCTGCAGAAGCAAACTGTGTTACAGAGAAGTCCCCAGTAGAGACGCTGTCTCTACGAAGCCGAGTGGAACGGTTCTCCCAGTCGGAAGGAGGACAACCGAGACCGCATCACCGTGGTTACAGTAACTGTGTAGTGGGTTGGCGGACAGAACGAGCCGTCTTTCATCCACAGCTACGGAGGTTAGCCGAAGCTAACCGTTTGTTCACAGTGGATGTTTCTTCAAACCTCGTCGCCCCGGACAACGTTTCCTCGCCACGGTTCATGAGGTTAGGTTTTGGGCAGAGAGATAGAAGTGATTTAGAATGAAATAATCTAAACGTTTTTCATTTTATGAAGTTTGGTTTTGTTTGTGTTGAACTCAGCTATCTTAGTGCTAGCAGGCTATCTGCAGCACACGTGCTCAGTTTTGTGTTCTGTTTGTGTATTTTGAAAGTTAAGACAAACTTTATTTAAAGGGTGAGTTTAAACACAGAAGATTGATCATAACGCGCCGTCTGCGCTTATGCATTTTAACCCTTTTGTTGACGGTATTTTTAAAGGTGTGTGTTTGATTTTGGTGCTAAGCTATCAGCTTCTTTTGTTAGCTTTAACTGCTAATAGCTAAGAACACGTGCTTGCTGCTAAAGAATATTTACCCAGAAAGGTTGTTAGTTTTCAATCCAGTAAATAATATTTCCCTAAACATTATTTTACTAAAGTTGATAACTAAGTAAACATTAAGCGCCATTTCTCTAGAAAGATTTGGCTCTTTTCCAAAATATTTCCTTAAATATTTTACCATTTCCTTTAATAATATTTCTTTAAATATTATTTCAATAAATAAAGGTAGCTAATGAGACACCGTTGAGAATTAGTCATCCAGAAGGTTGGTTTTATTCAGCAAATCATTCTTTAAAACATTATTTATTAAAATAATATTTTATCTGATCTTGCATTGTGAATGGTTGTCTAAAGGTATGTTGATTATTGCGTAAGTTAGTTCCAAGACTAACTTAACTTCACTTCCAGATTCTTGTATTTTAAGAAATTGTGTGAATTCATTCCATGTGTGTGCAGAGTTTATGCTGTTCAATAATGTCAGAGCTTGGCTCACAACTTTCTATTTTAATACCATCGCCTTACTGGGCTGGTATTCACAGGACAACCCTTAACAGACCGAAATATTATTTTATAAAATATTAAAATATTAGCATTAAATATTATTTATATTTTCAGATTCATAATCACAACACTCTAAACTGTGGCTCTCATTTGCAGCGAGGAGATAATTTCTGAATGTAATCAGAGCTATGGACTGCAGCCATACTGCTTTAAGGGCACACTGGGAGTGAAAATGCTTTTATGAACAGAAATTCAATTCAGTATATGCGCAACCTATTTGTGATGCGCAAATGCAGTGGTACAATAGACTGCAAAACTCATGATACCTTCATACTATCAAAATAATTATAATTAATATACTAATAATAGTTGTGATGGGAACAAACCTCTGTGCACGATGGGTGGCTACTAGGTATTCTTCTATTTTTTTATGTGAGGTCCTAAATGGTTGCAAAGATTGAAACTACTTCACATAGTTTGTGTTGGTGACAATTTTAATCCTAATAGAAATAAAGGAGGCATATTCATGTCATAATGATCAGCATTAAGCTATGAATAAGCTAGTGCAGCAGCTAGACTGCGTGGTTTGATTTAGAAATTTTAGAGACTTTGTAGAACTAAACGGGTTTGAGTCGACAAACATTTTATTTCCATTCAGGTTTGAGTCTCTGATGTCATTCAAGAAGTTGTTGGTTTGCTGTAATTGACTACAAACATCCCTCGTGGTCTCTCTTAGCTTTTGTCCGCTGAAAGGAACCGGTTCTTTGACTGTCACAGTACCACCACTTGCCATCGTTATTTCGACACGTGATGGGTGACTTCTGGCTATTTATACTACTTTGCATATGTATTTAGAGGTGGGCACCAGGTGGTCCAAGTGCCATTTACAGCTGTGCCAAATTCACCGCAAATTGGGATGTATGAAGACTACGTGTGTGATGACATGTCTACACACTGCTTCGAACATCTGAATTTTTTGTGCGCCGCAAGTTTCTCAATTTCTCCGTACTGCAAACTTTTAGTATTAAAGCTGTGCAATTTTTTGTAAATGAGGCCCCAGGCCTGAAATGATGATTGGATGGATGATTGGGTGGATGCATGGATGGACGGACAGACGGACGAATTTAAATTTCATACCAACAATCTACCAAGTTTTAAAGAAGAAAAATAGCCTTTTTGTCCAAGTCTGTCTCAGTTTTCATGTAATCATGTTGATTAATGTGCATTGTTCCATTTAAATAAATAAGGACTGAAGTACAAATATAATCTTAGCAGCTTCAAGGCACTGAGGTGGGAGACATCCTCCTTATGTGTGATATAACAAAAATAAAAAATAAAGCCTATTGCTGGTTTCTGAATATCATGACGTGTTTTCTCTCTGTAGGTTGTAAATTGTTTACATCAAACAGCAAGAAGGAGCCATCTTAACATTGATGGAGCACTAAATGAACAAACAAACACAGAGTATGTCATCAATTGTAGGTTTTTGATTTTTGTTTCGGATTTACCTCTCTCCAGGGTCTTTATTAGTTCTTTCCTTATTTTCTCACTTTTTCTTATATTTTTTTCATGGTGCATTTTTAGTTTATATTCTGTTACATTTCTGAGACTTAATTTGGTTAGATTGTTTCCTTGCATCTCTGTTCAGTTCATTCATGTTTTAGTTACCACTCCCTGCCAGTCATCCCATTATTAACTTCATTCGGTCCACCTGGTCCATGCCTGTCATTCTCCTTGTTTTCACCTGTGCCATGCTCCATTTATAAGCGGCAGCATAACGTCAGGGACCCCGGAGGCTTCCTCCCTCCTTGCAGCCTGAGTCAGAGCTCGACACCCGTCATTTCCTCCACCAAGTTCAGCAGGTTCCCAAGTGTGGAAATATAAATGCCTTATTATTAGTAGTGTGGAAATATAAATGCCTTATTATTAGTAGCTAAGACTAAGATATATTTGGGACTTTGCTGCTTATAGATTGATTTTTATTAAGAGTTTTAGTTATGTTTTTGATAGTTAGAAAAAACCTTAACAGTAGCCTTTACCCGGCAGTGTCTTGGGAAGGCATGCTACTCCTCTATGTGCTAGTCGGAACTGATAACTATTCCACCCCGAAACTTCCTGAAGACGTGTGGGAAACAATTCTTAATTAAATGATGAAATGTATCTCTGTTTTTTATATGCTGTTGCTGGGGAGACATCCACAGACAGAATGATTGTGTATGTAACTGAAAGAAAAAAAGGTGCTGGACAGCGACTTGGTGTATATGACGGAGTGAAGTGCAGCCCCCAGTCAGACAACACACAGACGTTTCCAGGTACCCGTGTAAGTGTGACGTCTCCCTCTCTGAATTCAGATTAGTTTTAGTAAACTTGTGGAAACTACAACTGATCTCTGACTGAGGATTGTCCTTTGGGGTGCCAAATAAAAAGAGTCAATGAGAGGTGAGGAGTAATGTAAGAGTTAATGGACGGCCAGTAAAGTTTTGCTACCTCATCAGTTTGGTGCCATGACCCGGATTTGGCACTAACTAAAGGATAATTAATTGACTACGAGGCGGACGTTGTTCTACAACACCACAGGGTCGACCCAAAACAAAAGGTAAGGAGATCTGTAATTATTCTCCTTTTGCCTGGTAATAGTGTATGTGGTGTTGTGGAATAGATATCTGTTTTCTCTTAACTTTACAGTCCTGATCAGTTTTGGGTAAAAATATTTGTTGGTTGAAATAATGTATTAAGGTAAAGAAATGATGTATGGAGTAAAAATATTTGTTGTAACATACTTTTCGGTCAAGACACTTGAATGGTGAGACTGGGAAAGTAAATAAGTTCCGGATTTGGCAATCCAAACTCAGTCCTGACGAGGACTGAGGTATTTAGGCTGGGGCTAGTAAGAGCCTCCCCGAGGGACTGGGGACCCTTCTAAGTGGCAAGGGATAGGACCCCGAGACCCTGAATTGGCAGGTGAGGGAAGGCAGTCGAGATACTTTAATGGTGAGACTGTAATGATAAAATTAAGTAAAAGGAATTCCAGGGAGTCAACGGGGGGTTGATTCCTAGGTGTCAAACCGGGTTTGGCATCACAGCGGTCGGACCAGGAGAGATTGAAAAAGAGAGTCCCGCTGAGTGGAAGGGTTTGAGGCCCTCCGCGTGCGCAAGCTATATATCCTAAGTGTTGTATTTGTCTAACTGGATTTACTGTGCATATGAGTGAAAAGAGAATAAAATTGAGTGGCTGCGAGTGGCTGTAAATGGCTGCACTTGAGTGTGAGTGATTGTAGAAGCTGTGATTTTATTAGAAACTGTATGCCATAGGGTGACACAAAAAGGGTAAAACAAGCGTAACATGGTGTAATAAGACAACAGTTGAGCAACATGGAAGGAGAAATTGATGGGGAAAACATTGATGATGGATGTGGAAGAGGTCCCTGGATACCGTTGTCAGATCAGGTAACTGTGCTGGCAGAATTTATGGAAAAACATGAGAAAAAGTCAAAGAAGGAAGTTCAGAAAACTATAGAAAAGTTTAAGGAGGTGATTGTTGAAGGAGGAGGAGGAATGGATGACAGGGAACCGTTAGGTAGATGGTTGAACCGAGAATATAAGAGGCATCTGAAGGATAAAGACAGTTGGTTGATTAAGGCTGATGAGAAAGTACGACTTGGTGGAATAAAGTGTAAAGTTGAAGCAAAAGACGCTGGAAAAAGAGAGACAGAATTGGGTCGTTTGTTGGTTTGGTGGCAGGGATTGATCCACTGCAGCAAGGACAGAACACAAAAGAAGCAGTCAGAAAAAACAGCAGTACCGCCCCCGTATAGTTCCACACAAGGTATATATCCAATGATAGATGTGCAAAATGGAGAAATATATTTTAGAGGAGACACAGAATCAGGTCAGTTACGTGCGCATTACAACCCGTTTGTCCCTGAACCGTCAAAAGTATACACACCACAAGTGGGAGGACCTGCCTGTTATGAGCCCTTCTCTGACCGCATAGAGAGAGATAAAGAGGGCCCTACACAGCACTTTCTCCCGCAGCACTCTACCCCATGTGTGAACCCGCCTACAGGAGTGAGCCAGACCCTCCTGGGGAATTTTAAAGACAAATTAAGCGTTTTGAAAGAGTCCGGTGAAGACGGAGCATGCGGCTCTGACTCACAACCTAGACAGAAAACGCGGCCAGAGGCACCCAGCTCTGGTGACCGCAGACAGCGGGGTCTCCAGTAAAGGTGGAAATATCCCTGAAAGGCAATTGGATCCATGAGACAGACGTATCAGAGGAGGAAGAAAGTTTTGAACAGAGTAGTGTGGCTTCTGGCAGTGATTGGTTGAGTGAAAGAGCTGAAGTAGGGCCTGAGACAGAAGCACAGGAAACGCTTAGACTTTTAAGAAGGGTTACACAATTGGAATCAAAAGTGCATGAATTATATGAGAAACCTTCTCAACAGATGACAGAAAAACAGTTTAAAGATTCTAAGAGAACACACACCATGACTACTTGTAGCCAGAGCGGTCCATCCAGATTTCAATGTCCGTTCTTGATCTCATCAGCTGGAATGACAAAATATGTCCCTTTTTCTTTGGGAGCTGTACAGGCATTAGTGGATAAGTTGCCACCTATTGCAGGATGTGGACGTGTCTGGTTATAGGAATTAGATACATTGACTAAAGGCATGACACTGGCCTTAGGTGACTTTAGAGCAATATTGGGACAATCTGTGCATCCCTCGGTTGCTAGGGAGATAGAACAGAATGCTGATTGTAGTAAGGACCCTGATGACACACTCCTGACACGTGTAATGACAGCCCTAGGGAAGGCCATAAGAAATCAGTTTCTGCCCACCGCCCCCATTGCAGTCCCTCAATTCGATTGGGACCCACATCAACATCCTAAAGAGCACATTAGTGCTGCCGTGGACACGTGGATGAGACACACAGGAGTTAATCCCAAGGGTGACGGGATAGGAATGGGAGAGCTGTTTAGAGAAGCCATATTAAAAGGAGTTCCTGTTGACGTGTGTCAAAAGATGAAAAATAATCCTGATTTGCAGGGAACAGACTTCACAAAGTGGGAAAAACATTTAATTCACCTTATACATACAGCTCAGGAGGCAGAGAAGAAGAAAAAAGAGGAGAAAATTCAGCTACAGAATCAGCTTCTTAAATTGCAGCTGCAAGAGGCCAAAGAGAAATTAAATAAGAGAAAAATCGATCAAACTGAAAATGTAGTTAGCTGCAGCTCAACCTGTTCCTCCTGCTGCGCACATCCCTATGTCTATGTCACCACCTTTGACTGATCAGTGGCAAGGAGGGGGATTCCCCCCCTCCACCCTATCCATTTTATAATTACAGGTACAGTGGCCCCGGTCTACAGGAGAACCAACAACACCCCAGGTCGAGTGGGTGTGGTTGAAGGTCATCAAGCGAAAGTGGTTGGAGCCAAGGTTCACAGGACCATACCAGGTGACCGAGAGGACATCCCACGCATTGAGGCTGAATGGCAAAGGAGACACGTGGTTTCATTGGAGCCAGTGCGCCGAGGCACCGGAACCAGGGAGACCCCTGGAGGAGATTGGAGGAAACTCAGCTTCATCACAAGAGGCAGAATAATCCCCTGAGCTGTGTCAGACAACTAGGCAGTCTACCTTAGTTGTTGAAGAAAGAAGACCAACAGACACCAGCGCACAAGATGTCACCTGTATAAGGAACCAACGAACAGCGAGACTGCGCCACCCAGAGGATGAAAGGACGAGATAAGACAAGAAAATAAAATAAAATAAAATAACATTTTCAATTTATGGTTTTTACTTAACAAAAGTTATATTTTATATGTTATCGCATTTTTACTCTTTTATTATATTCATCTATTGTTGTGCTTACTGTTCAGGGGCCATAAGTATTGTAGTGATTGAACCCAGACATTGTTTGTTTTTAATTAAGAAACACAGTTAATTAATAGGACTGAGAAGACATCCTCCACTTAGAAGGGGTCAAGACATCCCTGCTGAGGATCAGAAGGTTTTAAGCACCCTGAGACTACAGAAGCAGGAAATGCAATACTCCTCAGGCAAAGGTGAGGCAGAGGCAGCACTAATAACCAAAATAGAGGGGACCAGTGGGAGCATTAAAACTAAACAGCCCTATAGTTATGCACAGCCCGTCTGACCCTTATGGCGCCAAATTGACCATTCATGCTAATACTAAAGGAATCACAGCAGCACAACTTGACTTATGTAACATTATTAATTGTGGAACCAACCAGGTGGGTTGGCGTGGTTATGATGTCTATATGTGTGTTTTGAGAGGCCACCCCAGTGAATTGTCTCAGAATCCGTGGTGTGGAGGTTGGGACCAGGTATTGTGGAACACTGGACCAGGCAGTTACACTCATCGTTATGACCGCAGGTACAACTTAGGACAGCTGCAAAATAATATAACCTTGATTAGAGCCACACCAACACCTGGTGGACCTGCGAACCCCCTCATATTCACAACTCCATATCTGACATATGTCCAACTCAACCCGCAATCTCTTAAGACAAGTAATGGGTATTATTTTGTCATAGGTGTCGACAAATCAGGAAAAGACCCTAAAGGCATTATTAAGGTACAACTAGTGAAACCTTCTGCCTCCCCTCAGTAAACAGTATTTAAGGACACGGCATCACCTACTCCCGGTCCTGGGCCGTCTCTTGTCCATTATGTAGATGTACATACTGTGAAGAACCTTATAACATTGGAAACAGGATTTACTGAAGCTAACCTATGGCTAGATTGGATGGCTGAGACTGCGCAAGAAAATCATAGGTCTAACTGTGTAGCCTGTGCAGCTGCGAGACCCTCCCTTTACACTGAACCTGCTCCTCTTTACCCCTCTGATACTTGGGGCTATAACTGTATGCTAAATCTAACCAAGGCAGCTACACTCACTAACTGTACCACACTGGCTCTCTGACTAGGATGCAATCTGTTGGGTTTCCTTAGATAGAAAAAGTTTTTATCCAATTTGAATAAATAACTGAATCTGACTGCACTGTTCAATGGTTAGGACTAATTGGAATGTATGTACCTGAGTTTTGTGAAGTGCCTTGAGACGACATGTGTTGTGAATTGGCACTATATAAATAAACTGAATTGAATTGAATGTATGAGGTTGTGTTTGAGCAGAGAAAATAAGTTCAGGATGAAACAATCTAAATATTGTTTATTTTGTGGTGTTTTGCTCTGTTTGTGGTGGTAAAACAGCTACCTAATGAAGCTAATTTAAACAGGGCTAAAAACCTTGAGGTTAGTCTATTTGTATCAAATCCTTGACATTTTAAGTTAATAAATGTAGGTATTATAAACTGTTTCGTCACAGTTCTGTAAAAAAAAATAAGGCGGTACCCCTGATTCCTTCTACATAAAAAATACACATATAGCCAAGACTGGCTTTTCATATAAACCTAACTTAGTGGAGTGTGAACTCTTTATTATTTTCCATTTCTCATGGTTTTATGCAGACAGCTCTGCAGTAGAAAGAACCACTGTTCCAGGTTTGGATGTGTTTTGCCTAAAGCTCCCAGTGACCCTTTTCACCGTTGTGTTGTGCCATTGTCTACTCCATGGGTTCAGTTGGGGTCGGGAAATAAATAAATGTGGAAGAGAGTCCAACCCCTCTCGAGGAGATGGGTTCCAGAGCCAACGCTGTGCTTGGAGATGAGCCCGGCTATTTCTAGTCGATATCTCTCAACCTCCTGCACTAGCTCAGGCTCCTTCCCCCCCAGTAAGGTGACATTTCACGTCCCTAGAGCCAGCCTAAGCATCCGGGGATCGGACCGCCGAGGTCTACACCTTCGTCTGCCGCCCAATCCTCTTTGCACCGGTCCCTCATGGATCTCCCTGCAGGTGGTGGGCCTGCTGGGGGATGGCCTTGCATCTCTCGTTCGGGCTTGGCCTGGCCGGGTCCCTCGAGGAGCAACCCAGCCACCAGGCACTCTCTAACGGGTCCTGACCCCAGGCCTGGCTCCAGGGTGGGACCCCGGCTCTGCCATACCGGGCGACGTCACGTGCCTCAATCGTTTAGTCCTCATGAGGGTGTCTTGAACTGCTCTTTGTCTGACCCATCACCAAGAGCCTGTTTGCCATGGGAGACCCTACCAGGGGCATTTAAGCCCCAGGCAACATAGCCTCTAGGATCATTCGGGCACTCAAACCCCTGCACCATGTTAAGGTGGCGGTTCAAGGAGGGGTCTGGAGTGGCCCACGGGGAGAGGTGGCGGGCTGGGGTGGGTTTGCTTGTTGCCCCCCATCTCAGCCGTCTCGTGTTTGGGTTTACCCCGATGGATGAGAGGGTCGCATCCCTGCGCTTTCAGATTGGGGACAGGTCTCTGACTGTCATTTCGTCCTACGGGCCGGGCAGTAGTGCGGAGTACCCGGCCTTCTTGGTGTCCCTGTCGGGGGTGCTGGATAGTGCACCTCCCAGGGACTCCATTATTCTGCTGGGGGACTTCAACGCCCATGTGGGAAACGACAGTGACACCTGGAGAGGCACGATCGGGAGGAATGGCCTCCCCGATCTGAATCCGAGTGGTGTTTCATTATTGGACTTCTGTGCTCGTCACAGATTTTCCATAACGAACACCATGTTCAAGCATAAGGATGTCCATCAGTGCACTCGGCACCCGGACACCCTAGGCAGGAGGTCGATGATTGACTTTGTTGTCGTATCGTCAGACCTTCGGCCGCATGTTTTGGACACTCGGGTGAAGAGAGGGGCTGAGCTGTCCACTGATCACCACCTGGTGGTGAGTTGGATCCGCTGGAAGAGGAGAAAGCCGGACAGACTTGGCAGGCCCAAGCACATAGTGAGGGTCTGCTGGGAACGTCTGGCAGAGCCCTCGGCCAGGGATGTATTCAACTCCCACCTCCGGGAGAGCTTTGGATGTTAGAGACATAGAATCCGAGTGAACCATGTTCTCCGCATCTATTGTCAATGCTGCTGCCCATAGCTGCAGCCATAAGGTCTGCGGTGCCTGTCGCGGCGGCAATCCCCGAACCCAGTGGTGGACACCGGCAGTAAGGGACGCTGTCAAGCTGAAGAAGGAGTCCTATCGGCTGTGGTTGGCTTGTGGGACTCCTGGGTACCGTAAGGCCAAGCATGCCGTGGCTCGGGCTGTGGCAGAGGCAAAAACCCGGGCCTGGGAGGAGTTCGGTAAGGCCATGGGGAAGGACTACCGGTTGGCCTCAAAGCGATTCTGGGAAACCGTCCGGCTCCTCAGGAGGGGGAAGCAGTGGGGGTGGGAGGCTGCTGACCTCAACTGGGGACATTATCGGGTGGTGGAAGGAGTACTTCCATCCTGCCATCACGCATTCCCTGGTGGCTGGGAACTCGGGGTTAGACTCTTTCATCACCCAGGCTGAAGTCACCGAGGTGGTTAAAAAGCTCTGCGGTGGCAGGGCTTCGGGGGTGGATAAAATAATTTATCTAATGAAATCTGTGTAACAAACTAACTGGGAGAGATCTCACAGAAAAAGTCAGGAAACCTTAAGGAGCATTGGCTTCACAGCACTGACTTTTCCTGCAAGCCTCTGACTGACAAAAAAATCAAGCTACAGATTGATACACATGGTAAACCTTTTACAGAGGGGGACAATAATAAGGAATGTGCCTTAAAATTGGTGGAGATCATCTGTCCTGAGTAAAAACAGGATTTTACAGATGTTTGCCTCAGAGAAAACATTGTGGAACAGAGAATGGAAGCATTATCATCCGGTAAAAACAGACACCTGGAGAATCTTGGAGGGGATTTAAATTGCTTAGCCCTTGATGAGAGCACAGATGCATTGGACACTGCTCAATTTTTATTTTTTTCTAGTAGGAGTTGAGGAGGACCTCAACTGTAAAACCTGATGTGTGTTTGGACTGTTTTAATCCAGTTCAGCTTTTTGAGCTGTCAAAAATGTTAGGTTGGGATTGTGTCCAACATACAGGTTGAAGGTTTAGATAAAGCTAATTATTTTAGGAAGTATTCCTTACAGCCCACATTTCAGGGATGATAAATGTATCCTTAGTAAACAGATGTACAACAGTTTTTTAAGGTATCTGTAATTAAACCTTTACTTAGGAAACCTTCACATGATCAAGATGACTTAAATAACAGACCTATATATAATCTTCATTTCTAATCTAATATTGTTGAAATAATTGTTGCTAATCAAGTGTGTGAGCATTTACACAGTAATGATCTGTTTGAAGAGTTTCAGTCTTCAGTGCTTTGATATTCAGAGCTCATCATAGCACTGAAACAGCTCTGCTGAAAGTCACTAATGATATTCTCATGATCTCAGATAATGGACTTGTGTCTGTACTTGTCCTGCCAGATCTCAGTGCTGCATTTGATACAGTCGCTGATAATTTCCTCTCAGAAAGCCTTAAACATTCTGTAGGGATCAGGGGAACAGCTTTAAGCTGGTTCAGATGTTATTTATAAGATTTAAACCAGTCTTCCTTCCATAAATCTTTGCACTCCAGGGTTAATTGTGGAGTACCACAGGGTTCTGTGCTTGGGCCAGTTCTCAAAAACACTATATATGCTTCCATTTATTAAAATTATCAGACAGCATGGGATAAATTTCTACAGTTATGTTGATGATACGCGAGCTATACAAAAATCTGATGAATCCAATCAGTTAGGTAGACTACAAGAATGTCTTGACATAAAAACCTTTATGACTTAAAATGTTCTGCTTTTAAATCAGACAAGAAAGAGGTTGTCATCTGTCAACCTCCCCAGGACAGTCGACCTCCCCAGGGTGTACCCTACCTCTCGCCCAATAACAGGACATGGGCACCAGTGACACTGCAAGTATAACCGGGGATGGATGGATGGATGGATGATTACAGATTCTTTATAGGTAATAATTTGTGAAGAAACAAATACTATTTCTTACTTTTCCCCAAAATGTCTTGACCTATACTCATAAACTTGATATCATTTATTATTTTGGCTCGTGATCCAAATGAATTATCATAACCACTATTTCCCACTGATATGAACATTGTAGGATGAGTTTGAAAATGCTAAAATCAGGTGAAAATGTGGAGCTGTCTGGACTAGCTGTATATCTTCTTCTGCTTTAAGGATGTATTCACCTTCCTACAATCTCAGTGTGATATACTGATAATTCCATGACAGAGCCTCTGAAATCTGAACTATCCCCATAGCACACTTTATAAAAATAACTAAAAGAAAGAGACAAAATGTGCCATAAAATTAGGTGAAACAACTGATAGCAAATGGGCAAACAATAGCCCTACATCTTTGAGATATAATTTTATTTCACTAGGAATCTAATGTTTATAATATAGAAAAAAAAAAAAAACGCATTATAAAGAATTTATTATAGAGAGTGATGGATAGATAGACTCTCAAAATAAAGTGGTCTAGTCTGAAGGAGACACCTGGTATTCCAGAGCAGTAATTCTTTCGACCTGACACCTCATTCACTTTCAACACATTAGAAACATCACTGAATATAGAGAAGGGAGACGGAGGAGGTCAGAAATTGGATTAGCCAGTTGGATCTGAAGATAAGCTAGTGAGGACAGCCGGTGCTGCACCTCTGTGGCCTCTCTGATAACAAAGCTAATCCATCCATCTTAACCTTCTAGCCTCTGCTTTGATTCCCCTCATCAAACATCCCGCTGCCCTATTGTTAGCCATGTTTGCTGCCTATCCAGCTATCTGGCCATAACTCTTCACTCTGCTGTGTAGGGAGGGGGTCAGCCATTAATTTAGGTGAAGTGCCATTGTGTCTGTGCCTGCTGTTTGGTGCAGCCAGTCAAGCAGAGATGCTCTCTTGAATGAAAGAGACAAGCTGCCTGTCATCTTTGCCTTGCCAGGCACTCAAGCTCCTTAGGGCCTTCTTTACATACCCCTCACTTCCACAAGTCCTCACGGTGACAGTAGACAAATTGCAATATTAAGGCTAAACTATCAGCAGGACATCTACTGCGGCGAAATCTTTACTGGACTCATAAGTCAATTTCAGCAGACAGGCAGTCGCTGAGGATGCAGCGTAGACAGTGGGAGACTGAGTGGGAGGTGTGAAGACCTGGACTGTGGCAGCATATGTTGTCTCACTCAAATGGCTTTAAGAAGTCAGACTTATATATTTTTGGTCTGGTGACCTTTACTATCATAGCGCCATTACATTGTTGACCATTAAATCAAAAATGAGTGTTTACATAAATGCAACTCAGAACAACGTTAGGCCTCATTAGGTCTCATTTCACCCAATTTCCCTTCATGTTTAGTCCTAATCCCTGATCACTGTAGAGAATGCCAGTTGTTTCCTCTTTTGGTTTGGGAGACAGGTGAAGGTGCTCTGCTTCCTAGCCCTCACAATCACAGAAACAGTAACAAAAAACATGTTGCATTTCTCCTCTCGAGAGGAGCCAGTTGAGGTGGCTTGGGCATCTATACCGGATGCCTCCTGGACGCCTTCCTCAGGAGGTGTATTATTATTATAGTCCCTGGTTTACCAAAGTATTATAACAGCATCATGATTTTCTGTTAAAATGTACATTATTTTTGTAAAAAAAAAAAAACACTCAACTGTATAGTTTGAAAAATTGCAGTGAGTTGAATTTTGTTATACATTGATATTCTTTGATCAGAAATAGAAAAGTAATGTCAACATTGACATTTGGGCATATTGACATTATGTCTGTTTACCGATAACAATCATCAACTGATCATCAAGTGGTTTCTTGAAGATATTATTTTATGAATGAATATTTCAACCACTGCTTGAATTCAGTGCCAAGAAACAGAGGCTTTGGCATACGCTTATGGGTAGAGATGCTCCAATATTAAAATTTGAAATGCTTTATTGACATTGCTGTTATGTTTACTGTTATTTTATGTATTATATATATTTCTCTACCTTTTCTACACTGTAGAAAAACAACCACTGAAGGTGACACTTTAACTGAAGCCTTCTTTGCCTCAGTTTAACACCCCACAATCCTTCACTGCATCACTGTCACTGTCACATGCCAAAACAAACACCACATGGCCAACTCGCTCCCCTCCCCCTCCAGAAACACATACACAAACAGAAACGAGATGGAAATAAACATCAGTTGTTAATATCGGCCCAGCTTTACTTATTGAGCCAATATTGATCATTGATCATCCAATTAAGATACCATATGCAGTAATCCATTTTGTTGAGCAAATCTGCCTTGACACATGTAGGCAACCACATTAAAATCTATGTGAAGAAACTTGTGCCATTAGAAACTGAATTTGAATTGCTCTGACTGAATCTGTATTTGTGTAATTTGAAATTAAATGCATTGGTTTGAAAATGAATTTCACTAAACTTAAACTGAATTTAATGGTTTAAAACTGAACTTGTTTGCTTTGAAAATTGTTTTGCTTTGTATTAAAAATTCAGTTTGATTACTTTCACTTTCAGGTCTGAAATTCAATTTCAGTTCCAAAATTCAGTTTTTTGTGTCCCACATCCGGGTTCCTGAAGCCACAGATTAATCAAACACAGATTTACTGATTCACGTATGTCATTCACTATTGCTGGGTCCAAATTCAGGACTGCATCCTTTGAAGGACACATTTGTAGGCCGATAACGTCCTGGATGAGAAGACGAATGATGTCCAATCTCCAAGGTTCCAACAAATGCGTCCTTATCCCCAGATTTGAAGGATGGGTCCGGTGTATCTTCGGCTCCCCCTATCCCATGATTCATTGCGGGTCGAAGTAGATTGTTAAACGGAAGTATCAAAGACTGGAGGAGAGAAAAAAGCTGTGAATAAAATCGGATATATTGCGTATTCTGTGAAACAACTTAACCTTTACAATGTTTTTAGATGAGAATGTAGTTGTGTAAACCTAAAATATCTGATCAGTTTGTCAAGATATCGCTCAATTACACAAATACGCCGATATGTTCGTCTGCTGCCCTAGCAGCCGGCTCGCCTCGCCAGCTGTCAGCTGACCAGGTGGTTGAGGTGCGCTAAACCCCGAGAGAACAGCTGACTCCCCGCACATTGTTTTCAAAATCTCGCTGGGTTTCCCCAATGGGTGGAGGTTAAACAGATATAATTCAGTCAGATGAAATCTAATATTAATGTTTGGTTTAGTTATTATAACAATAATGTTTATTATTATTATGCTCTGCAAATAAACTGATTTAAACTTTGTTCCTAAGGTTAATATGTTAGTGTTTAAGTTGTTGAAAGTTTTATAAATAAATTAAACAAATGGTATTTGCCATCAATGTATTTTATCTAGTGTTAGATTTTCATATCTATGAACACAAAAAATATTTTCAACATTTTAAATGGCTGAATAATGAACAAGATCATAAAACAATAGCATTTTAAAACAAAACAGCATTATAAGCCATCAACAATATGTAAAAGGGTAAATAAAAACCGTGTAGTCATTTACAGTAGATACAGTAGTATTAACCTGCAGGCTCCGATTGTTCGGCTTCACAGCTCTGCTTCAAGCTAACATGGTTGCTAGGCAACAAAAGTGACGCTGAGGAAAGGGTAAGAGAAACGCAGACCGACGTAACACTGGCGGCGCACTATGCTAATCTGGCATGTTTAGCTAATAGCTAAAGGTAGCATAAGTGTTACTGTTTGACCATCATTTGTTTACATGACGCTTCTTATAGATGTTCATTTGACTTGGTGATTGACATCCACCAAGCTCATGTACGCTGCACTGCTGCAGCTCAACATGCCATAAAGGATGTTTAACCTGATGTGAAACCTAAATCGATGAATCTGTGTTTGATTAATCTGTGGCTATCCTCAAGAACCCGGATGTGTGACACAAAAAAATTAATTTTGGAACTGAAATTGAATTACAGACCTGAAAGTGAAAGTAGTCAAACTGAATTTTTAATACAACGTAATACATTTTAAAAGCAAATGAATTCAGTTTCAAACCATAAAATTCAGTTTCAGTTTAGTGAAATTCATTTTCAAACTAATGCATTTAATTTCAAATTACAGAAATACAAATTCAGTCAGAACAATTCAAATTCAGTTTCTGATGGCACAAGTTTCTTCCCATAAAAATCTCTCAAACTGGACACTGTATTAAACCTGTGTGGGTTCTTTTAGGATAAAATAAAGTCAACTCTCATTTCCTGCATATCAAAATTTCAGAAATATGAGAATCTTGAAACTTTGGCAAAAACGTGTCCCACTACAGAAAGCATCAATTTCTGTTGGAAAATAAAAGTATTTTCATGAATAAAAATAATCAATGTTATAATCAGGGGGTCTTTGCACATATGTAAGGTTATTTTATAGGTTCATATTTAATTTGTATTAATTTAATGATTACATGCTGGCCCATTTGATTCAAAGGGGGTTCACAAAGTGGGGGGGGTAAGGGTCACTAACCCTCCATCAAAAGAACTCGAGAACTCGGCTGTTCCACAGCGCATTCATCTATGAATGGAGGAAACAAAACTAGTCCTTATCTCAGTGCTCAGGTTTTCTTACTTTCTGGGCCAAATAGTTACAGTTCTTAAGTAAGAAGTTATTGACTTGAGTGGTCTACATTTTGGAATTGAATAGGCTTACAGTATGTTTGATAAAAACAAAATAATAACTGGAAAAAAACAGCTATGCTATAAAGAAAGTAATTCAAAAGGAGGAGGTTGCTCCAGTACATTTCTAGCGGCCAAGACCTTGGTGTATAATGAAAACCTTCAGATTCAGTAATTTAACTACCTTTTTATTTTCAAAACCTGTTTTATTCAATTCCCAGCAACAGGAAACTTTTTTTAGAGACTGAGTGAAGAGCTTGGCCCTGATAGCTTGCTCCAGGAATGCTCCAGTTGCAGTGAGGATGTCACAGCAGGTCTCAGTGAGACACAGGATTTCTTCACTGCAGCAGTGACTGATATCAGAGATCAAATTCAAATCCAAAAATATGAAGAGGTCAAACACAAGGAGGCTGAGGCAGGCTTACAAATCCAGGGGTTAGGCAAAACTTGGAAGTCGGGGCACAGAAATGGGGTCGTTGTCCAGAAATCAGAAGCTCGGCAGGAATCTGGCAATGGCAAGGCAAGGCAAGAGAATTTTTGGCACAAAAGCGAGGTCAGAACATGGAGATCAGGCAGGGGCATGGAAAGAATGCTGGATATCTACTTGCAAAGAGCTTTCCAAAATCTGGCAGAGAGCTGTGGGCAGGTTAGCATAAAATAGAGCTGTGAGCAGGTGTGAGGCATAAGGCTGATTGCAGCAAAGCACAAATTGTGACATTTAAAACATGTTATACAACAACATGATTGTTCCTCTGACTCAGCACAAGGAGAAAAGTCTCCAAATCATATCTAGAGCAGTGAATAAGAGGACGATGTGAACAGAGGCATTAGAAAGACAAAATAAGAAGTTGTTTGTCTTTTTTATTCCAGTATTAATTTCTGTTGTATCTGTTGAACATGAGGGCTATCTATGGTTTCTATTTGGGAAATATTGCACAATCAAATTTCCAAAATCATATAAATGCTAGTAAATAATGCTAATATTGAATTAAATGCTAAAAGATTAAAATACAATTCCCCATTAACCTAGATATTAGCAATATAAAAGCAACACACTGGCAGAAATTGTCTTTCCTCAACAAACCAAATTTATTTATTTTCCACAAACAATGTATGATTGAAATTCCTTAATCTACTGTTAAGGTTTTAAAGATGATTCAAAGTAAAAAAGAAACAGCTGAAACTACAATTGGCTGTTTACTAGAATTTCAACATGAGGTCTTAAAAGTATGTCCTAAGACAGGTTTGTTTATTTGCATGTTTAAAAAAGCAGCTAATGAATAATGTAATCCCATGTAACCCCCCTCTGGACACGTGTGTCCTACTAAACAACGTCCGAACAGAGCTCAATTTAGTTAAGTCAAACAGAAAAATTAAGACACCAACACAAAAAAGGGTTGAAAATGCGAACTTGGCTTTACTAGAACGATATGCCTTCACTGAAATGTAACAACACTTTTTTGGTATACAAAAATAAAATGTCGCCTTTAAAACCCCCAATGTCTTTGTTTTGCAATTGTGCTCCGTAGTGTTTTTTATTGTGTGTCCTCTGAAGTGCACTCCATAATTATGTATCCGAGCTCAAATAGGTGCCAAGGCAGGTTGATTAGTACAATCCTAGCACAGCAGATAGTCCATCTGCTTCTGGTGATAGCATAGGCAGATACTGGTTCCAAGGCTCAAATGGGTTGGGTCGCCATCCACTGGATTATGTTCCACGGATCTCAATCCATACACCAAAAGACCTGACCTGCATTTACAAAGACAGGCTTAACTCTCTTATTCAGGTCATCAGGTAAGTTTTCAAATCGGGTGGATATGCCATTTTCAGGTGGTATTTGATCTTGTAGACTAGTTGTATTTTAAACCTCAGACAACCTTGTCTCAACAGGGATCTCTGTAGAATGGAACCAAGGCCTGTCATCCTCATCATCCTCCTACGATAATGGGTGTTCTTTCACTTGGCTCATTGTCTGCCTAGTTTTTGGTTCACGCTTTGGCTTTGGACTCACCATTTTCTCCACTGGCTCAGAGAGGTAGCCACAATGTAATAGAAAGTCACAATCTAATGTTTGTAGAGGGCCATCTTCCCCCTCAGGGGATACTGTATAGATCAGTAAGTCTCCAGCTCTGTCGCGCACATTATATACAGTCGGTTCCCAACGATCCGCTAATTTTTGCTTTTTGCAGAGGCAGAGATTCCCTGTCCCCTGTTTTAAGTGCAGCCTCTCTCGCCTTGGTATCAAATCGTTGTTTATTTTTAGTAGCTACTTTCTGTAAACATTTAGTGGCAATCCGATATCTCTCTTCCAAATGAGACTAAAGGTATGCAAAGAACTGTCTTTGACTGGTAACCCAAAGGAAATGTCTTTGGGTAATCTGGGTTGATGGCCATACATAAGTTCAAAAGGGGGGAGCCAGGTAACGCCATTTTATGTACAGTTGTATGCGTGAGTAAGAAGCTTTACGCGATCACGCCATTTGGGCTTTTCCTTAGCTTGAAGAGTACCAAGCATTCTTAACAACGTACGGTTAAAACTTTCCACAGGGTTTACCCTAGTGTGGTAAGAACTTGTTCTAACTTCACAACAACCAGCTAAAGCACAGAGATCTTTTATTGTCTGGGATTCAAAGTTCCTTCCCTGGTCGCTATAGAGCCACTCTGGGCAACCTTAGTGACTTAGAAATTGCTCCCATAGACATTTAGCGACGGTACTGGCCTTCCAATCTTTCGTAGGCAAAGCGACAGCGTATTTTGTTAAGTGATCAGCTATAACCAGGATGTCCTCGGTGTTATGACAGGTTCCAACGATAAAAAGTCCAAACAGACCAATTCCAGGGGTCTGCTGGTTCAGATGTTACCTAAAGTATTGCCTTCTCTGGACGACTATTTCTCCTCACGCATCTCTCACACTGTCTGATCTTTGTCTCAACATCGGACGCGAGTCTTGGCCAGTAAAATCTTGATCTGACAAGCTCGATTGTACGTTCCATAGCTAATTGTCCCATCTTATCATGGAGATTGGTAAGTACAGATGGATGAAGTTTGATTGGTAAAACAAGTTGCAAGAGTGGTTTATTATCACAATGACATCGCCTGTAATACTCAAAACGACTCATCTCCCTGAACATCAGCCGAATTTCAGGTGACTTCATGCTAGTAGAAGCGGGTTCTCCAGACTCAATCAGCTCAATTATTTTACTAATAGGAGGGTCTTCCCTTTGCAGTCTGGCTAACTCAACCTTACTTAATCTCGAGACTGTGAAAAAGCTATCCGGTAATTCTTCCTCCTCAAATTCAAGAAGAATTGGTTGGGACAAGGAGAAGTCTGTCCCAACCTTAACAATAGTGTGACTTTGACTGAGTGCTTCAACGGCTTCAGCAGAGCAATAGTGACCTTCTGGATTAGATGGTAGGAAGTAAATTTAAGGATTCTTTTACTTTCCTCTTGTGAAGGCAACGAGGCCTTCTTGACAATGCTTCGGCATCCTGGTTCTGCCTGCTCGGTAGGTGATGTGAAATGTATAGGTGGACAGCTCAGCTAACGAGCTCAATATTTATCCTCACTCTGATTCAAGTCATGATTTTTAGTTTCATTTATATCTCAATTCTTTTTATCTATACCATGCAAAACGTTAATCAACTGATACAACTGAATACACTTTTCAGTTCCAGAGTAAAACTCACACTTGAACAAACTTGCTTATATATTCTTATACAAAAATAAAATACTTCAACCTCTTAATCAGCATTCAAATAAGAGTAAATGTATGTCACATTTTATGCACATTTGCAGTTATGCACATTTAGCTATATGAAATAACTCTTAATGTAGCAGTACTCTTTTTGATCAATAAGTTGCTTTCTTTCCCATAACATTACAATATTAAGCATTAACAACAAACACATCAACAACCAAAATCTCTCACCAATTTGCATATACTCCACAACGTGACATCTAATTGGCTGCTGTGTATGTGAACTCTGTTTGGTTAAACTTAGTGACTTAATATGCCATATACAGTCAGATTTTCTTAATATAAAACTGAAAATATTAACAGTGAAATAAGGAATTAATTTTAAAAATGAATTATAATAATTTTGCATTCAAAATGTTTGCAAATAAACTTAATTTTAATGTAGGAATGATTCACTGTTAATCATGTTTAGTTTTTAGGTAAACCAGGTTTTTACACCTGTTTACAATTACATAAATGACTTGTTTTTTATAATCTTTCAGTGATTAAACATGCAGAAAAACTGTGGATCTTCAATTTACTCCAAAAATAGCCCACTTCCCTCAGCTGTTGTTACACATATTGGGAGCAATGCTTGAATAACGTAGCGTAAATAAAGTTGTTAAATGAGGAGAGTCTTTAATATGGAAGTAAATTTGGTCTGATTAGACAAGTTAATGTGATCAACATTGAGCTACCAGACTACATTTCCTGACTTTCTTAATCAGCCTGTAGAGGTGTAGCCTTTTTATGGTCATTACATCCTAGTAATCATCAGACTGCAATTGCCTCTGAAGGATGCAGTTTGCTGCTTTGAATTGACTCAGCATGCAATCTGCAAAGCATCCACCAACCGTATTGTGAATTCATTTAATCTTAACTAGAATATATACACAAGTTGGTAGAGTGGAACCGAACTATGGCAGAAAACCAGATCAGGCTTAATGAAATGAGACTGTTTTTAATAGAACTCCTTCTATCCTTAAGTCTCTACAGAGGAATTCCCCCCAGGTATCTGCGTGTGACAGGTGTTCCTTTGTTTGTACATCCATTTTTATTTCCAGCACTCCTCTGCCCCAGCATCACCAAATCCCACAACAATTACAACACAGATTAAGTGTTCTGAGCAGGGAAGCAGCTAATGAAAAGCAGGCCTGTAGGGCCACTCGTGGGCAGTTATGTGTCAATGCAATAGAATTGCTACTGGCTAATAGCAACTTTGAGTTTACTGTACAGTCAACTCCAAAAAAAGCTGCTACATTAACCTTCATGAAAAACCCCTTTGAGCAGGCTTTGTTTACTGCAGTATTTGCTTTCATGTGAAAAACATTTCTTTATATCTCAAAGGTAAACCTCCCTGTATCCATGAAAGCTGTGAGTATTTCTCAAGGAGAGATTAGATTATTTTTTGATCAATTAAATTTTGGTCGTGGGCGGGACACTGTCTTAATAGGGTAATGGGTGGGTAGCAATACAGAAGCTGCAGAGAGGAGTGTTAAACTACGACCCTGCTTCCTGGTCTTGCTTATGTATTAGAACAAGTCAGAGATATCACAGTAAAGAGAAATCAGATCAGTTGAGAGAACCTTCACACACCAAACTATCCGCCGAGTGCAACGGTGAAAACAGGAAGTGACAAATATGCCTTCCCATGCCTCATGTCCAAAACATCCAAGATTAAGGTGCAAACACACCCTCCATTTCTGCTACCTGTGTGACCCCTTCTCTTTTCCAATGGTTATAATCAGTCTGACAGTGAGAGGTACCCCCAATCCTTGTGGTTTTTAGTATAACAATGGCCACCAGTGGGCTCTACATGGACAAACTTTATCAATTTATTATTTTACTAAGTACCCTTACACATAGCCCATTCTAAAATGGTCAAACTCTAACACTCAGTAGTTTATTCTAACCTCTCCAACAACCCTATACCATTCCAAAACTGTGTGGTGAATTGCTGCTATATAAATAAAACTGAATTGAACTGAACCAAGCTGTGATGATAATTTGAAATGCTAAATTTGATCGAAAACTTGGAAATATATACTAACCTAATGCATCCATACAGTAGAAATCAGATATTTACATACAGTGCATAACAAGACAAACAACCATTATTTTTACTGCCTGATATTAAATCAAACTAAACCTTTCATGTCATAGGTTAGTATTAAATGTCTGAATATTGATAGAGATAAACAAAAATACTAATAATTTAACGTTCCTCAAACTCTGAATTTTACCTTCAGTACATTACCTTTAGAATAGCATTTAAACGGATGATTTGGGTCAAATCATCAGTATTTTCACAGACCGGTGGCAAAAGTTTGCTTGCATTCTGGCCTATTTCCTCTGAAAGAACCGATGTAACTAGGTCAGGATTTTTGGCCATCTTGCCTACAACATTTTTTAAAGAACCAAGATCAGGGCACTGTGATGGCCACTCCAAAATGCTGAGTTTGTTGTCCTTAAGCCACTTTGTAACTAATTTGGTGTCTTGCCTTGTTGTCCATTTGGAAAACCCACACAACATGATAAATCCACTGAGTTTAAAGGATAGTGTATGTAAATGTCTGAATTTGCAGAAATTAAAAAAAAATTGAAATACAAAAAGCATCCCAATAAAAACTCTTGGATTTTGTAAAGAGAAATAATAGAAAAAATAGAAAAAGTCTAGTATGATTTTATATCTGAGAGTAAAAAAGGGGGCATATTCTACATGACTGTGCAGCCAGTGTTGGGTTGAATGGAAAATACTCCTGCTTGGTCACCAGGCGACGAGAAGCTGCTGGCAGGCCATATGGGACCAACCCCGAAACCCAACCTCAACACTAGCAAGACTTTGAAAGTAATCTTATCATGGCATAAGTAGCCTACACAGATGTTGGGGTCATCCATTTTGTTCGGACAGACCGACTAGGCTGCGTAGGACAACAAGCGCAGCCCAACAGACGTCGCAGCTCTGACGTCACCCGGGATTACAAAACCCCCCTAAAATAAACTTTCGTTGCCATTTCCAGTGTGTCTCACGGGATGACTCATCGGAGGTGCATATCTGGAGAGACAAAAGCTTGCAGGCGAACCTTTCCTCCATGCGGCCATTCCCAGAAGAGCTTGAAAGCTGGAAATCTGTCTGATACAAGAAGGTCAGAAGATTCATTTACCGATCAAAGACCACGCCAACGCCCGGCACAGGTGAAAAACCCACAGAGGTTTTATTTCCAAGGAGATTTATTTTCCTCCTTGTTGATTCAGTTGACTGAACAGTTCTTCACATTTTCCCCTCTTGGACGGATGAGAAGTTTACCTTTTTTTTTTTGAGTTGATCACGGACGCGTGCACTTAGACATCAGCACACCAGGAGGACTTCTCTTTCCAAGTTAACCCAAATTGCACATTTGGTCCATAAAACTGCTGGTTTGATCTTCATAGACACTCAATGCGCATATATTTAATTTTATTATTATTGTTAGGTAGTCATTTTTATCCCTTTTGTGTAGAATAGTGCTTGTTAGTTAGGTGAAGGTTTTTGGACCAGAATAGTAGTTATTTCGTGCAGGAATGATTTATCTGTCAAAATAAGGTCAAAGTTCCCCCACCTTCAGCGAAGCAGTTGATTAAACAGTGAAATTTTGTGGTTAATAATTATCAATTATTAATGATAAATAGCTAATTGTAATTATTAAGAGCTTTGAGTCCACAATCACAACACCAGAGGACATCTCTGATTTCTATTCGTAAGTAATGATTTTTGGTTAAGAAATTATTTTCCTGAATTATGATTTCTAATTATAATTTTTGATAAATATTAATTAATCAACAATCATAATCCTTACACAGACAATGTGTCAAAAGCAAAAAAACAAGCATACATTTATCTAATTTCAACACCTGCTTAATATTCCTTAATACTTAATACCTCAGTTCATCTGTCCATGGCAAATGTATGTTAGATTAACATGTTGCTGTACAGTAAAAGCAAAAGCAGGCAAACTACTCCATGTGTTCTGGTTGACATTCTGTATGTATAACATACAAGAGGATGTACTACATGTATGTTGTTCCAGAGCAGCTACATTAGCATCATAAAGCAACTTTACTTTGTTTTAACTTAGCTAGCCTAAGAAAATGAGACGCTCACAGACAACATGAGCAGTCCTGCACCATGTACTACATCCAAATATCATAAATAACCTATTTAGACCTGCTATAAATCTTGTTTGGTAGCAACGTTTCTTCCAGTCCAGTTATTTAATCAGTCAACAATTTTATTAAAACTATTTAAATGGGGGCAGAAAATAATGTTCTTTATTAGTTCATTCAGACTCACAATCTGCTCATATTCAGCAAGTGCATATGAATTAACAGTTATGATAAAAAAAACTTTAGCAGTTTGCACATCAACAAACAGCAAAATATACAATGATGTCATCATATATGAAAAATATGCAATGATGTCATCATATATGAAAAATATGCAATGATTTCATAGTGTCATCAATTTGATAGGTTAATTCCTAACATTTGATTTACCCGGAGGTACAGCAGTGAATGTATATAATGTTAAGGCAGTACCTCAAATAAAATGCTTCCTTTTGACAAAATCAAAAGACACCAGCCAAGATACAGTATCAACAACAAATCTTGGCTGGATCTCCTCAAGTCTATTTCATCATGTTCATCAAGTTTATTTATATAGCGCTTTTCAGCAACAAGGCACTCAAAGCGCTGTACATGAGGAAAAACATTACAATGACAATGAAAGAAAATCAAACACGAAAAACACATCAAATGACACTAATAATCCTTGGGTGTACTAGTAATAAATAATTCTTCCGGGTTTACTGGTAGAAATTGGTTTCAAGCCACTCTTAATAATAAAGCATCTTATCCTAAAAGAACATGATAATATTGATAGTCTTATCATTCCACTGAATTCTAACAAGGGAAGCTGAGTCACTGGTGCAAAACAGCTTTAATCCACGTTTCCAAGTATGAACAGCATGACATCTTCAGCAATTATATTAGTCTGGAATGAGTCGGGTTCGGTGTCCCAGAGATGAATGTGTTTTAGTGTGAAGTTTGAGTATTAACCCTCTTCGCTACTTTCTCACACTACTCTTCAATTTTGTATTATTTGCTGTTATTTCAGTTTTTAACTTTGTTCTCTCTCTTTTCTCTTCCTAGAAGCTACACCTGGCCTGACTCTGTGTCTACCTGTAAGACCTTTCTGGAGAGGGGAATCCTCCAAGCTTCTGCTATCAACAACTTAATGCTCACCCTCTACCGATGATCCACATGGCACTGTCTTTCAGTGTTTAACTGAGCTTTTACTGTAACTAACTCTATGTGCTCTCTTCAGACTCTAAACTTGAAAACTGGCTCAGAGTTTATCTGTTCCTTCTTTCTAGGTGAAGCGACTAAAGGAGCTACATCCATTAACGTTTACTTTTCCTTCCCATAGAAAGTACTCCTGGATCAGTGCTTCTTTGTTCTCTTTGTGTCTCTGCTCTGTTCTCTCTAACCCCCAGTTGGTCGTGGCAGATGGCCGCTCACACTGAGCCTGGTTCTGCTAGAGGTTTCTTCCTGTTAAAAGGGAGTTTTTCCTCTCCACTGTTGCTACATGCATGCTCAGTTTGAGGGATTGCTGCAAAGTCAACGCCAGTGACTGTCCACTGTCTCTACATGTTCATTCCGGAGGAGTGAATGCTGCAAGTCACTGACTGGATGCAATCTGCTGGGTTTCCCCTTAGACAGAAAAATTTTTTCTCCCAATTTGAAATAAATAACTAACTCTGACTGCACTGTTTACAATGGGGTTAGGACTAATTGGTATGTATGTACCTGACTTTTGTGAAGTGCCTTTTAAAAAAACATGTGTTTTTTAAAATTTGGGGGCTATACAAAATAAAAACTGATTTGAATTGGGAAATTGGGAATTGAAACCCTGGTAAAAGCCCATCAGGTTGGGTGGGGGTTTAGGCGGTTTTGAGGGGACTGGTTTTAACCTTCACAAAAAAAAAAGGGGGCCATCATTATTAAATAAAATTTGGGTTTGGGAAATACTGAGGCAACACTCCAAGACATCAGTCAGGGAGTTAAAGCCTGGGCAAAAATGGGACTTCTATGTGTACAAAAATTTGAAAGCAAATCACCTGATTAGTTATAAAGTGGGTTAAAAAGAACAAAGAAAGTGTTTTAGATACAACTATTAATCAGACCCATAGAAAATGTGTGAACAGTGCTGAAAAGGTGTGTTTTCAGAAAAAAGGTGGCCTGCAAGTCTGAATCAGTTTCACCAATTCTGGCAGGAGGAATGTGCCAAAATACCAGCAAAGTATTGTGACAAGCTTGAGAGAGGTTGTCAAAAATATTGGGGGGGATTTTTCCCCCTTTTAAAAAAAACCCAAATTCTACCAAATAACGTAGTAAAGGGGAATTTTTTGTATTGTCCCCATTATACATCAGAATGTAAAGAAAGTTGATACATTGTCTAAAAAATCTTATTATTGTGACATTTAGCAAAAATAATTTTGGTAATCCCACCTGACCTAAAAGAGCAAAAGTTAAGTCTGACTTAATGTCAGAAAGTAAGGAAAAAAGTTAGTCTTTTTTTAAAAAAACAGAGTTTTGGTTTTAAATTTTGTTTGGAATTTTAAATTTTTAAATTGAAAATTTAAAAAACTGTATTAAAATGAAGGAGCTGAATAAAGGTCAGCAACTAAAAAATAACATTAAGTGGAAGTTGGTTTCATAAATCCCATCTTTGTACATACCTAGGGTCCACACAGGGGCTGCATTTTGGAAACATGTGATGGAAGGATTTTCATGGTTGAAATGGTCATGGTTCAAACCTTACTGAATAAAGCTTATTAGTTGCACACTTAGGATTGTGTTGGACTTAAAACTTTTCCACTGGAACATTACCTAAGTATTGACTTAGTGGAGGCTAAATGGAAATGCATTCCACATCTTTTCAGTTTTTGTTTGCAAATAAGATTTTGCATGTGTTATTTTCCTTTCGCTTCATTATATGCACTGCTTTGCGTTGGTCTGTCACACACAATCCCAATGAAATTCACGATATTTGAGGTTGCAATGTGACAAAATGAGGAAATGTACAGGTTGAAGATTTTTCATATTGTCATATCACACACATTTTTCAGATTTTAAACTAGACAGTCTAGACACTTAAAACGGCAAAAATAACCCTTTAGTTTAGTGCAGATAGGACACTCCGAAGCATATGCCAAGTTTGGCTTTAAATGGACCGAACTTATTGGCACTTTCTTTTCACACTGACCCTCGAAGCTATTTTCTACTAGTAGTCACATTCAGCCATCAGCGTACACATCCATTCTTACGTTGGTATGCAGATCTATCTATCTATCTATCTATCTATCTGTCCGTCCGTCCGTCCGTCCCCGTCCGTCCGTCCCTCCATCCATCCATCCATCCTCCTCCCTTTTCCTTTTATCTATCTATCTATCTATTTTTATCCTATTTCTATCATCTATCTATCTATCTATCTATCTATCTATCTATCTATCTATCTATCTATCTTTACATTTCAGGTGGTCAAACAGATTTATTGTGTTGTGGTAGACACCTACTGTATTGGTAAATTTTTCATACCCATGGCAGATATATATTTAAAATAATTTTCATTTAATCAAGAGGTTTATTTCGGATGGGAATTGATACAGCCATCTCTCAACAAATGTAAAACAATATAAAAGGAGTATCAACACAATTATTCTATTTACATGTTATTAAAATATGGCTTGCTGACAGATTTTAAGAGTCTTCTCGGTAATCCATAGTAAAATAGGTTGTCTATGATGGCATCTTCAACTCCAACTACACAGCGATCAGCAAACTGAAGAGGGTCTTGATAGTTTATTGTTTGCTTACTCAGGTGGGCCAACAGGAGTCTCTCTAGGACCTTCATGATGTGGGATGTCAGGACAACAGGTCTATAGTCATTGAGGACTGATGGGTGAGTTTTCTTTGGTACCGGAACAAGACAGGAGGTCTTCCACAAGACTGGAACCTTCTTTTGGCCAAGGCTATGGTTGAAGAGGGGCTGCAGAGTCCCTCAGAGCTGCTCTGCACAGGCCTTGGCTGAAGGCAAACATGTAGAAGCAGAAGGGTCCATGGCTGGGGTGGAAGATAAAACATTTGAGGTGTGACGGGGATGCTTTGGATCAAAAGAGGGTGGGATGCCTGATTGGCTGTGAGCCAGAGAGGAGGATGCTGAGCAGACATCCATCGGTCCGATCGTCCTTCTGCTTGAAGCCTGTGATCTTCTTCATCCCTGACCACACATCTCTGATATTGTTTTGTCGGAGCTTGCTCTCCAGCTTCTTCTTGTACACCTCCTAGCTGTCTCTAATCTTAACTTTAAGTTGCTTCTGTATACTCCTCAATAATTCTCTGTCTCCCTCTTTGAAGGCTCTTTTTTAAGCAGGTCCTTCAAGTCACTGGTGATCCAGGGTTTGTTATTGGGGAAGCATCTCACGGTTCTGGTGGGGATGATGTTATCCACACAGAAGTTTATATAGTCGGTTACACACTCAGTCATGACATTGATGTCCTCTCCATGTGGCTGGCACAATGCGTCCCAGTCTGTAGCCTCAAAGCAACCTTGCAGAGCTTCTTCAGCTTCCTGTGACCATTTTTTCACAGTCCTCTTTATTACAGGTTGCCTCTGAACAAGGGCCTTATAGTTTGAGCAGAGAAAAACAAGACTGTGATCTGATTTGCCTAGAGGAGGTCTTGCTGTAGAGATGTATGAATCCTTGACATTTGCATAAAACAAAACCAACGTTTTGTTTTCTCTGGTAGAGCAGCTGACAAACTGTTGAAATATTGGAAGTGTAGCAGAGAGTGAAGCGTGGTTAAAATCAACAGAAACTGGCACAAACGCATTGGGGTTTTGTGTCTGTAGCTTAGCAACAACTGAGCTGATGGCATCACATGCAGTGTCAGCAACAGCTAAAGGTGGAACGTAAACTGTTGTCAAAATAATACTGGTGAACTCTCTGCCAGTCCACCTCCTTTGCGTTGGCCGCTCCTCTTTAAATGTCTGTCTGCTTGTATGGTTAGAAGGCCCGGCAGAGAGACACTGGAGTCTGTTATATGATCCTGCAGCCATGTCTCAGTAAAACACATAATACTGCATTCCCGAAACTCTGGCTGGGTCCTTTGTAAGGCTTGGAGTTCATCCAACTTGTTTCCCAACGATCTCACATTGCCCATCATAATCGTTGGAAGAGATGGTTTAAACTTCCTCCTTCTCTCTCTTGTCTTTGCTCCTGCTCTGCATTCACGGCACATCTTTTTCAGCTCATCAGGGATTTTGGATTGTAGTTGAAGTATTATTTGAGCCTTTGAGATATTAATCAGCTGCTCCCGGTTGTACAAAAACAACCCATTGCCATGGCGACGTATTATAACAAATTTCCAAAAGAAAAATGTATCACCAAAAATCATTCCAGCTGGACATCATCTGATACCAGAGAGGATAAGAGTCAAAAACATCTGTTTTTATCCATCACAAGGAATTTGAGTTCCCAGTAAGAATTAATCAGAATGAAAAGCAACAGAGCCACTCCAACCTGCTTCCACCAAGAGTGTCGAACTTCTTATACATTCTAACGGGGGAAGGTACATTAGCATCAGCCTAAGTTCTAGCTCCCTCAACCGATTCTTGTCAGATTCAAGACCGGACTCTGGCTGGGCCACTCTAAAATGTTTATACTACTTCCTGAAAGAAGAAACCTGTTGGTCAAAGTAAAAGATTACTTTAAACCTAAATCTACCAGGGTTCTGAATAATTTTGGCCCTCAACTGTTTTTGTTTATCTACAAAAATACAACATTGTCACAAGTGTTTAATTAAAATCAAATAAAAGATGAAAAAATAGATTATCCTTACTTTGTACTTTCAAGATATTCTAAACTTAAGAATACTTAATTTGTCGGGTTTCCCTTACGATTTTTTGGGAACCCAAATTATATGACACCTGATTTCAAAAGTTCATGCAGTTGTAATAAAAAGACTGAGGCCAATAACTTTCTCAAGCAGTACCCCCTTAATCATTCTTGTATATCATGCTCCCAATCTGAAAGTTCTGTTCTTGTTGGTGCTATTTCAGCACTTTAGCCTTTTAAAGTTTCATGTTCACTGCAGCACCTGTGAAACGCTCTGAGCATACCCCTGGGGGGACTATTTTTTATTGTCTGACCTCAGCCCGAGCAGTGTTAAATTTTTTTTCTTTTAAAGGTCGATGAGGTGAGGTGAGGACTATCGAAAATCAAAAGTAAAAAAGATCTGGGAAAGTGCAGTGAAAGAGAAGTGAACCCATTAGGGCCAAGGATTTCTTCAGAGTCAACAGGAAATACTGAACCCTATCACTTCTCAGAGGCAGCCGTTTTGTGATGTGATGTTTTATAGTGATCATCAGTGGGTTCAAAGATTGCTAAAAGAGAACAAGAACACAGCTATTCAATATATCCTAATCACAATCCATGCTTATTTTGCTAAACCTAAATACGTTGCTTTCCTACATCCATAACACGAGACATGGTTACTAAGAATGCTCTTTTTCACTGGATACTGTACCCGATGTCTAAAATAGTGTGGTTAACGAAAGTGTACACATTTTCATTTCTAAAATACCAGGTTTTTCTGCAAAAATAGAGCATGATAAATCATTTCAAATTTGTTTTCATGAAGTACTAATTAACTGAAAAATATCATGTCTAGAAGAAAAATAAAATAAGGTGAAATATCCTGGTTGTAGAAGTGTCCACACCATTAAACTGACTAAGACGTCAGTCAGCATCTCACATCTTCACTTTGTACTTTAAGATGCAAAAGATCCACAAATCTATCAGATTGCTCAGACATCTCTCAACACCTCTTGATGTCACAGTTTTGTTATACTTTGACTTGGCCATTCCAAAACTTAAATTTTCCCCTTAATAAATAATTTGATCTATTTTCATCTTTCGCTTTTTAGTGGAGATCTGACGTTTTTGGTCAAACCTGACCTGTATTTGGAATTGTTCACAGCTTCATCCACCTTGACAAAAACCTCAACTCTAACTAATGGAAAGTAACCCCAGAGCATGATGCTGCCACCATCATATTTCATTATTGGTATGATTACATTTCATTGATGTGCTGCATTGTTTTTGTGATATTGTTTGGAATTTGTTTGATGAGACCAATCTCTACTGCAAGATTTTTGGATATTTTAGCCAAGCATCTAATTTTTTGTTTGGAAAAAATAGAATAAAAAAGTTCCATCTTGTAACCCTACTGCTTAGCCCAGAAATATGACAAATACAGAAGATTGCCGTCACAAGTAGAAGGCATCCCATACTTGTAAAGACATTGCAGAAATTGCTGTTTCTTCAGTGCTATCTTATATTGTTATCCGTTTTATAGAAAGTGACTGTTGTCCCATATTTGCCCCTGCGATTGGTGACTTGCTTGTACTTTGCCATGGTATTTTTTTGCCAAAGGGAGTTTTCCTCTCCACTGTCGCTACATGCATGCTGAGGGATTGCTGCAGAGTCAATGCAAGCAACTGTCAACTATCTACATGCTCATCCAAGAGGAGTGAATGCTGCAAGTCACTCACTCAATGCAATCTGCCGGGTTTCCGTCGGTAGAAAAACTTTTAACCAATTTAAATATTAATTCAAAATTTTACTGAATTTGACTGCACTGTTTATATTTTTGGGTTTTTTGGGAATGTATAAAACCTGATTTTAAAATCGATGATTTATTGAATTGATTTTGAAGTGCCTCAAAAAAAACATGTTGGAATTGGGGTTATAAAAAAAACGAATTAAATTGAGGCCGGGTGTGTGTATTTTAAAATTTGGCAAACTTTTTGGGGAATACCTGGTCTGATCTGGGAGACGGCTTTCCCATCCCATTTTGGGATGGGCGTCTTTTTTCTAAAATTTGCCAAATTTTAGTTCTCCAAAACTCGAAAAACCAGGGTTCAGACCAGGAACAGGGTCGTAGTTTAACACTCCTCTCAGCACTTTGTACTGCTACCCACCCATTACCCTATTTTAAACAGGGGTGGCCACGGGCCAAAAATTTAATAGATTAAAAAAAAAATCTAAAAAAAGGAAATCCGGAAAAAACTCATAAAAAAAACAAACTGACTAAAAAGAAAAAATAAAACAATTAAATGTGGCCTAGAAAAAGTCCTCTCTTCAAAGACTTTGCTAGTTAGTGACCTGATTTTGGAAAATCAGTTTAAATTTTTTTGCCTCAGAAACCGGGCTGCACAAGAGGTTTATTTTACTAAAAATGACAACCCCTACTAATTTTTTTAAATTTTCACTTCCCTCGAAATAGGGGGCGAGGAGGAGTAGAAACCCATTTTTCAGTCCGATTTACTGATTAGCCCCAGACCAATCAATACTACAACTCTTTTAAAATATTTAACCCTTTGTTTTCCTCATCCAAATTGCAAAGCAATAAAACCACTTCTGTTTGTTTTTTTGTACCTCCCCCCGGCCCCCTTACTCTAAATTTTTAGACAGTTTTCAGACCTTTTACTGTTTTTAGTTTTAAAATACGATAAGTTTTTAAAGTGGGGTTTTTAACTTTCATTTTGAACTGAAAGTGATACTTAAATTTCCTTTTTAATCTATCTTAGACTCATTTGGCTTTGCTCAAACTTTAAAAAACCCTCCCCACCTTTGTCTTCATTCCGGACCTTGTGCGCATAGGGCATTAGTGTAAAGACTAAAAAATTTTTTTTCCCATAACCCTGCCCCTTCTACCATTTCTTAATAACCTTTGATTTTAAATTTTAAAACCGAGTACTCCCAAACCTGAAAGAAATTTTTCATTATGTAGTCATTATCAGACGTGCGTAAAAACCTTTATAGAATCTTTTTCCACTTTTAATTCCTCAATTTACTAAAAACACAGTGGAGGGCAAAAACTGTTTCTGCCCCTTCAAAAAAAGATTCTTTGTTCATATGTTTCTTTCACATTTTCGTATCTTAGAAAATGCAGCCCCCTTGAAAAAAGAAGGGACCTTTCGTAGGGGCTGACTCCCTGGTTTTTAAATTCAGGCTGCATACTTTAAACAAAAAAAGTTGAAAAAATTTGGGGGAAAATGGCGCTCTTCACCACCTAGAGGATTCCCATTAATCGGAAAAAAAAAGCCTACTGTTGTTAAAAAGACCTTCGCCAACCAAACACCTTTTTTCTCATCTTAATAAAGAGAACAAAATATCCTAGGTTTTCTTTTTATCAGTTGCTAAACTTACACAGAGTCATACTCTGTTGAGCCATCCATTCCCTTAGCTCTTGCGTCATGATTTTATGGGATTCTTCTTAAAAAAAAATTGATTCCTTTAAAAAATAAATCTTAGATATACCCCCGAGTATTACTGCATCCTCGAAAGTGAAAAAACATTGGAGTAACTGAAAAACCCCTTTTTTGTGTCTGGACATTTTTGATCCTTGGAGTTTTCCTGAGTTATCAAAAAATTTTAGCTTCATCTAAACCATCAACTTGTTGTTAACCCAATACCAACCCAAATTATTTAAAGGAAAGGTTCCCTCTGATTACCACCCATTTTAGATATGTTTAAAATTAGTTTAGTAAATGGATATGTAAACAGGTTTTTAAAAGGTAGCTGTAATTAAACCTGGACTTAAAAAACCTTCGCTTGTGGAAATGACTTGGAAAATTACAGACCGATATCCAATTTTCCTTTTTATCTAAAATTTTGAGAAAAATAGTTGCAATCAAAGTTTTGAGCTTTTAACACAGGCAAACGTTTAAAGAGTTCGTCAGGCTTCAGGTCATCATAGCACTGGAAACAGCTCTGCTGAGTACTAATGATATTTTTTTAGCCTCAGTATGGATTCGTCTGTATTGCCCCTTTTAATCTCAGTGTGCATTTGATAAGTCGACCATAATATTCTCTTAAAAAGGGTGGAATATGCTGTAGGGGTCAGGGGAACAGCGCTAGGCTGGTTAAAACTTATCTGTCGAAGATTCCAGTTTTTTTTATGTAAATGATAAAACATCTTTAAATCCAGGGTTAATTGTGGGTACCACAGGGTTCAGTACTTGGGCCAAGTCGCTTTACTAATATGTATGCTTCCAAAAGGTCAAATTTTAGGCAGCATAGGTAAATTTTTTACGTTTTTGGGGGATATACTCAGTTTATTTATCCATAAATCCTGATGACCCCAACCATTTTGATAAAACAACATGTCTGAAGATATAAAAAAATTGGATGACTTTTTAAATTTTCTGCTTCTAAAATTAGACAAGACAGAAGTTGTCGTCTTTGGACGGGGTCTTTAAAAAAGAACTGCTTAGTCAAAACTTTAAACCTGGTGGCAAAAATTGACCTCGGTAATAAAATAAAAACCTTGGTGTTACTTTGACCAGGACATGTCATTTAAACCATTTAAACAGGTTTCTAGGATTTCTTTCGTTCATCTCCGGAAAATTTCCAAATTAGAAATATCCTGTCCAGGATTGATGCTGAAAAATTAGTCCATGCATTTTGTTACTTCAAGGCTGGACTATTGTAAAGTCTTTACTATCAGGAATGTCCCAAAATGCAGTTAAAGCCTCAGCTGATTCAAAATGCTGCAGCAAGAGTTCTGATGAAAAATTAAAAATGAGAGATCATATTTCCCCCTAACTTTAGCTTCCTTCATTGGCTCCCTGTTAAATCCGAATAGAATTTAAAAAAATGTCCTCCTCCTCACATATAAAGCCCTTAGTGATCTAGCTCCATCATACATCAGAGATCTGATTGTTCTGTATGTTCCTAACAAGCACTTCGTTCGTCAGACTGCAGGTTTACTGTAGTTTTCTAGAGTCTCTAAAAGTAGAATGGGAGGCAGGATCGTTTAGTTATCAGGCTCCCCTCCTGTAACCAACTCCCAGTTTTAGTCCGTGAGGCAGACACCCTGTCTACTTTTAAGGCTAGGCTTAAAAACTTTTCCTTTTTGATAAGCTTATAGTTAAGTGGCTTAGGCTTCCTTAGCTAATCTTTCCCTTCATTTTTAACTTCCGTCTCTTCCCTCCCTGTTGGTGGAGTAAAGGGGAGTACAAGTTTTTAGCCTAAACTGCTCAAAGTTATGGTTGAGGTGCAACACACCCTCCTTTTTGTACTGTATGATCCCTTCTCTTTTCTGGTTTTATAATCAGTCTGACAGAAGAGAGGATCCCAATCCTTTGTGGTTTTTTAGTATAGACAATGACCATCAGATTGGGACCCTTTGTGTGGTGCCTGAGAACAACATTGTTTGTAAAAAACGCAGTCTAACTAAATAATCTGAACTGAAACTATCTGTTTAGTTATGCTGTTATTCTATAGGCTGAGGCTGCTGGAGGACAAAAATGACCACTTTCACCCTCTTCGCTACATTCTGACACGAATCTCCATTTGCCATTATTTGCTGTTATTATTCAGCTTTTAACTTTTGTTCTCTCTTTTTCTCTTCTAACACCTGGCCTGGGCTCTGTGGCTACCTGTGACACCTTTCTGGAGGAGCGGCAATTGTCTGAGCTTCTGCTAGCAACAATTAATGCTCACCCCTCTACCGATGATCCACATGGCCCTGTCTTTCAGTTTAACCCGTTTCTCTCTCCTAGACATGCTACTGGCTGAGCTTTTATTGTGACTTAACTCTATGTGCTTTCTCTTTTTCAGACTCTAACCTGGAAAAACTGGCTCAGAGTTTATCTGTTTCGTTCTTTCTAGATGAAACGACTAACGGAGCTACATCCATTAACATTTACTTTCTTCCATAGAACGTACTCCTGGATCAGTGCTTCTTTGTTGCTCTTTGTTTTGTCCTGCTCTGTTCTATCTAACCCCCAGTTCGGTGCCGTGTAGGCAGATGGCCGATCACACTGAGCCTGGGTTCTCTGGTTCTTCCTGGAGGTTTTCTTCCTGTTAAAAGGAGTTTTTCTTCTCCACTGTCGCTACATCCATGGCTCAGTATGAGGGATTGCGGCAAGTCCAACGCCAGTGACTGTCCACTGTCTACATGCTCATCCGGGATGAGGGAATGCTGCAAGTCACTGTCTGGGCGGGACACAATATGGATGCAATCTGTCAATGTGTCTCTGGGTTTCCTTTCCTTAGACAGAAAAACTTTTTATCCACTTTGAATAAATAACTGAATTTGACTGCACTGTTCAATGGTTAGGACTAATTGGAATGTATGTACCTGACTTTTGTGAAGTGCCTTGAGACAACATGCGTTGTGAATTGGCCCTATATAAATAAAACGGAATTGAATTGACTAAAGCTTTCAGTTTTTTCGTCCTGTTGTCCTGACTGATACCTGTACAGCGAGATCCTTTGTAACCTTTCTGCAAAGGACGAAATAAGCAAATGTCAGGAAAATTTTACTTTTGCAACTGAAATGTATTCGTGGTTACTATTGACTGCCAGTGTGAACCCAATAAAATGATCAAAATGTGTATCAACAAGTATTATCTTAATGGACTTTATTGTCCATAAAATAGTTTTTTTTTCTTCAGCGTTTAGAAATAAATAAATCCTAAAATGCAAAAAGTATCATGTCACGGAGCTAAGCACAGGCTTGTGCGGTGTGCTGGTGTGTTTCTCTTATCTCTCTCTCACCCTCCTCCTGCATGGTGCGACAGGCAGGCGCAGCTGCATCAAGGCTCATCAAGAGAGCATGACGAATCCTGAAAGAGGCGTCAAATTCTTAACTCATCTAAGTGGTAATAAGACCTGCTGACCTTGCTCTGTTACTTTTGCTGTCTTGACCTTGTTGCGTACCTGAGTTTTCCTGCTCCCTGGTTCAGACCCTGAAGACCCAGACCTGGAACTATCTGATGTCACATGCTCTAGTCCGCTTTTAGCTAAAGCACTTAACTGTGCTTTTCTCACTGAGAACCTCCTCCAGCTTCCTGGAAGAGGCTTCAGGAAGCTGGAAATTGTGACAAACAATTTCCATCAGTTCAAGTTTCTAATCCACTCCAGTCATTTTCAGTCACCCACCTTTCTTCCTCAGTGTCCCAATTAAAAAAAAAACAGACACCTGAACTACATCTCCAAATTATTCTGTGTTTCAATAAATTTGTTTAAACACCATCCTACCTCCATAATTGTTGCCCGCTCTAGAGTCACCTGTTTGGTCACCATGACAAAAAGAACATAACCAAAGTAAGAAAGTTGAGAACAAATCCATAGAAATACATACAGAGTCATTCTTGTTAAAAAAAAAATAAAAAAATAAAACCAGAAACAGCATTTAAGGAGCATTATTTCAGTATTTCAATGTTTCAAAAAGTGAGAGCTAAAGAAAAAAAAAGTATTCTTATAGTTTTTTCAGGATCATGATACCTTGTCTTTTGCAACACTGAGTAAAAAGGATGAGAGTATTCAAACCTGATTGGGATTAATCTTCCCGGCTTGATTGATCAACTGATTCACTTCTTTTCAATGTCTATCAGAAAGGTTAATGGACCAAGATGTTGTATTAAAGGAGGGAAAACTCTTAGTAGATTACCTGTAAACCCTGGCCAACATATGTTTACTGATATTAAAGCTCTAAATCTCCTCTAAATAGAGTCATTCTCTAATCTTCATATACTGTAAGTGTAAACACCATGGGGAGTGTCACTGGGAGAGGAACATCATGGATGGATGGATGGACGGATGGACGAACGGACGGACAGATTTAGTTTAAATGAATTTACAGTTTTACACATGGTGTAATAATTAACCAGCCTGCTGCTGCCAGCTTCTGCCCTTTATTCAAATGCTTTTTATAGATTAGCCAAAGTGTACAAAGAGGTTCAGTGAGGTCACAGAAACAACCCTAGTAGTCTGTTATTAAATGATTTGGTTGTTATATTTCAGTAATTGTAACAACTTTGCTTCTGAGTGTGAGTTTGGCATAAGAATTGTGTGCATTAGTTCACTAGCAAAGATCATGTCACTAAGACATGCGTTTAAAGATTTCTTGAAGGAAGGGGTTGAGGGGATGGATGGATAGTGTTTGAGGATGGGTCATCTAAGGAGACATGCTGATGGAGGCTTGGGAGGAGGCGACTCAGTGTGGGGGGGATCATTTTCAGGAAATAGCTTTATCGATGCCCACGTAGGACCCCCAAAAGTTCAGAATTTAATTGAGCAGAGGCCAGAATGAGCTTGATACAAGTCACTGAGATTATTACGACTATAGGAACAGAAGTGTTTGGTCCGAGATTCCCTGACTGGATGCTGTGGATCTGCATACAGAAGGAGAAAACTGAATAATGCTCTGGTGAAATGCTGAACCTCTGAAGTTGGCAGAAGTGTTTAATGAGCCAGAATCTCGTAGCTGGACTTCCTGCCTAATGAATAGTGGAGTTTGAGGTGGGTTGTGAAGTGGAACTTGCTGTCTTCAGACAGCACGGGATTTAGAAGTCACCATCACTAATTTGGATGACAGTCCAGATCTGAAATAATGAATAACTGCATCAATAACTGTATAAAGAAAACCACTGGCAAGAAAATTACAATCCCTTTTGAGAAAAGTAGAATGTGCCCAAACCCAAGTATTGCATCACTACTGCCACTGTGCACATAGTTCCTTACTAATGACTGACAGGGCAGAACAGTTCTGAGCTGTTATTCACAGCTATGACAAATCCTCATGTCATGAATGTCCCAGGATTTGACAAAAAGTACTTAAATAAACCCTGTTTTTTTGTCTCGTTTTCATTTGGTTGAACATGTACGGAGGAACCCAAAAGTGTACACTCCTCTGCAGCGGTGTGTGGTGAGGTCCATGACTGGTGAGGCACAGACTCCTCTGCGGTCAGATGTACAAATATGAACCCAAAAGATAGGCATATATTTTAATTTTGACCTTAATTGAAACATTTAATTATTTTAAGGCTTTTAATTCTGGTTTGATCAATTCCACACATTTTAACAATACCATAGCAAGAAACAAAAACACAAATGAAAGTTTTATATAAGGTCAAATTAAATTATTTAAAATATATTTTTCATGTTGGCTGATCTCTTTTTTTATTAAAATTGAAAATTGTTTATGATCTTATCTTTATTTGTATATGAAGCCCATGGAAGCAGGTTGCATTAATCAATTCTTTTAAAATCTCTTGGTTCTCCCTCCCTTTCCTGTTGTTGACACTAATGTTCGGTCTGTGCTGCCCAATCAATGCCAAGTCAAATCTATGGACTCCACACTGTTTTCATGTCTACAATTCTGACTGAAAAGAGCAAGTTACCTTTCTCCCACTTGTCTGAAGCAGATCTTCAAGCTCCGGAAGCGGTCTTTGTCTCTTTAAAACCTCCTGTTTTGACTGAAAATTAAGTTTAGAAAAATCCTTTTCCAGTGTCGAGAAGTAATCTTCTATTTTGTTGGACCAAATTAAAATGAGAGTATGGTTACAGGACGTGTCGGTCACCCCTACAATCAATTGCTTTTAGCATGTTTTAGGATCCTGTTTGGAAAGCCAGGTCAGTGTATGCTGACAGTTGTTTTAAATGTTATCTTTTTGAAAACCATTCTCCAGACAATGGCATGAGTTCAAATTACTTTCAATTATTTTCAACACAATACAATCCTTGATCTAAACTACCAAGCAAAATGAGGGAATAAAGAAAACTAATGTACTATATACTATAAATGAAGGAACAAGGGAATCAACAAAATGGTTAAAAACCATGACCATGACCATAAGTGATGCAATATTACCATTCAGTGTTATATATGTTTGATAACCAAGGTTCACCTTAAGGAAACTGGAAATGAAGTTATTCTTAGAACTGATGAACAATAATTGGTATATCTCCACACAATCATCACATTGTAAAATCAGAAGAGTAGATAAACATTATTTGAATAAGAACACATCAGAGCACTTTTGCGATCAAGCACTATCTTGATAAGCCAATCATATACTTCAGATTTACACAGCTCCATTCTTGCCTAAAAACACTGTAAAAGTTTATTTTATTTTACAGAAAGCCTAACGTATCCATCTTTATTCACAGCTTTTCTCTCTCCTCCGCCATTGCTACTTCCGTTTGAACAATCCACTTTGACCCACAATGATTCATGTCGTCAGCCTACATCTGAAGCCTGCGAAGGATGCAGCCCCTGAGTCTTCATAGTCCTCAACATGGCAGTGCTTGTATTTCTGGTTGGTGCATACCTGCTGAGTCAGAATTACAAAAATAAATAACTGAAAATATGCCTATAGCAAAAAGCTTACAGCACATCTGAAGACTCTCACAGTTCGGCTAGGTACTACTGTCTCTGCGCCAACTAGCACTCTGTCAACCTAATTTTAACTCTTTTTTTCTTTAGGGGAAAATTTTTTATTTTTTATTTATTGGTTTCACCTAAACCTTAGTGTGTATTCAATCAATCCAAATACCACAAAAGTGTACATTACTGCTTGATTTATGTTTATCAACGCATTTAAGGTGTGAGGTAACATGTTTTGTAACCTCTAGCCCTCCTCTTACCTGTTGATGATCACCTTACAATAAATGGAAAGTACTGCTACTGTTAGTTAAATATCGCTGTTAGAAATAATTGGTAGATCCACAAGCAGCAATTTACTTCAAAACTATGAGAAGCCATGTCAGATGGGGTTTGATTGCCCTGAGACTATGAACACCTGGAAATCCATTATTTATTTAATCTGGTGTATTTTTGGTAAAATTTTCACTAAGTCTTTTGAAACGCTCTGTAATCAGCTTACAAACCATTACAAATACGCCCATTTTATATACTGGAAAGAAATATTGGTGTTTTTGTTGTAATAACTGGATGAAAGCATAACAAGAACACTTATTTAGCACTTTAATACAGTTTTAGAATAACATTCTTTACATTAGCGATGACAACAGTGTAACTGCTTGACAGAATCCCTCAGTGACTCCAACATCTTCAGCAAAGACTGATGAAGGAGCATCTGCTGTAGCCATGGTGACAGAAACATTTCCTGAATTCCTGAAGAGCTTCATTCTTTTTTACCAGTTTGCTGCCCAGGGAAATGACAAGTTATCGAAATCCTGCATAATTCCCCCCTTCTTGCTGGTTTATAAAACAGATTTCCACCATACCATTTAGTTTTATATCACATCAACTGTCCAGTTTCATGAAGTAGGAAACACAAAATCAATACAGTAGCCCATTTTGGATAGGAGTTGATGCCTCCAACTAACTGCAGATAAATTTTAGATTGCAGCTCTTGTGAGATCAGAATCAACTCAGACCCCTCACAGCCCTGCCCTCCCTCCATACTGAGGCGAGGATCAGTGATGTGAAACTTGTTTTCCTGGTGTTGTCATCATCCACCCAGATCCTTCACCCCACTGTACATCTCTACTTTTCATTAATATTTGGTCTGTGTTGTGTTTAAAAAATTAAGACAGAGCACTGATTTGTGTTTGTGAAGAAAAAAAAAAAAAAAGAACTCACCGTGAGAAGATGTTAATACAGGTGTGTGATTTAATTTTGCACCATTTGTTTTGGAATACTTGGAGCAAAACTTTGAATGTAAGAGTTTTTAATATGTAACTCAAAGAATACAATTTGTCAATTTGTCCGCTTGTACTTAAGAAACTGAAGAAGCGTAGCTCTTGTTTTGTATTTGTAAAAGACAGAAAACATTCTAAACTACAATGACTAAACTTCACAGTTACAATGCACAAATAGTTTTGCACCAATAGTTTCGGAACAATTGGAGCAAAACTATGAATGTAAGAGGTTTTTGATGTGTGACTCAAAGAATACAATTTGTGCACTTGTACATAAGAGTCTAAAGAGGTGTAACTGTTGTTATGTATTTGTAAAAGACTGAAAAAACTACAATTACATATCTCTTATAGCATTTCTCTCTGTGACTCTGTATAATGCACACATAGTTTTGAGCCAAAATTACCTTCATACTTTCGCCACCCAGAGGGAGACCAAGGGGTGTAGCTGAGACTCAGGATGTTATGTGGCCATCACTGTCACCATCGTCCCTTTAATGCTCCACCCTTTTTTTTAGAATTTATTATTTCATGCAAGAAAAAAAAAAAAGAGTACATTTTCCATGTATGGACTTCCTTTACACTTTTGTCTGGGTTTTTGGTGCACTCTACAAGAAAAATGAAGATGACAGATATTAAGGATTTTTTTTCCTCATTGCTATTTAGTATAGCACTGCTGTGTAATCGGTAAAATAGTGGGCTTGGGGATAAAGTGTGAAATTCTGTCAAGAGGCTTAAATATCATGAGTTGACTGTAGAGATGATGTGATAGGATAATTTGCATGCAAACACTTCTGACAGAATCAATGAAGCACAAAGTACTAACTTCCTGCTTCGCTGCATAAAAGGAGGACATTTTCAAACACAAGGAGAGTCTTCTCTTTAACAGGAGAACCAAGGGCTACTTGTGACAAACATGGATAAAATAGCTGCACATGTCTCTTTTAACCTGGTAGAACACTGCCTTGCTAATCTATTCACAAACTTTGAGACTTCTCCTATTTTTCCCATTACATCCACAAAATTCAATATATTTTTTTGGGTGGTGATGGACCATCGCTAAGTAGGTTATTATAGTGAATTGGAATGAAAACATACTTCATGTGCATTCGCATTCAGCCACCTTCACTTTGATACCCTTAAATAAAATACAGGACAACTGTTAGCCATGCCCTCTTGTTGTTGTTGAAGGAAGGTTATTAAAGTCCTTCTAGCGCTTTGCTACAAGACATGTAGGTGACACAGCAAGCATGTGAAAGAAGAGGCTCTGGTCAGATGAGGCCAGATTAGAAGAAAGTTACACTTCACCCTGAACACACCATCTCCACAGTAAAACGTAGTGTCAGCATCATGCTGTGGGGGTGCTTTTCCTTAGCAGGCACAGGGAAAGTAGCCAGAGATAGCTAAGTATTGGGAGATCCTTCAAGAAAACCACTTGACTGGGATGGAGGTTCACCTTCTAGCATGTAGCAGACCCTAAACACACAGCCAGAGTAACAATGGAAAGACTTTAGTTAGAAAGGCCCAGTCAAAGTCTAGATCTAAGTCTAATTAAGAATCAGTGACCAGACTTGAAAACTGATGCTCTAAAATGCTCTCCATCCAATTTGACTGAGCTTAAAAATGTTTTGCAAAGAACAGTGTATAAAAATGTTTCTAAAAAGTTGACAGACACATAGCAACTTGCAGCTGTGATTACAGCGAAAGGTGGTTCTACAAAGTCATAACTTAGAGGGGCTTAGGGACCCATTAGTTACAGATTTCTATTTGTAAAAAAGTGTAAAAGCCATGTATTCTTCTTCTGCTTCACAGTTCTGCACTGCTTTTAGTTGTTCTATCAAAGAACAGGTGCTTTCTGTTAGGGCTTTTCTTTCTGAATTCAAAAGAACTTCGTCATAATTGGTGAATCTAAATTGACTCACTATGAGTGTGCATTGGTTTTTGTATATGTAAGTCCTTTGTGATTGCCCTGCAATCCTGAGTCAGATAACGCGGGTATAAAGAATGAATAGAAGGTGTTGTTTTATGCTTTACACCTGATTGACATTCTAACAGGTCATTAGAACGAACGCCCACACAGGCTCTACTCTAACCGGGCCCGTCAGGACTTACTTTCTGCTTTGCTGTTTTAGTTGCACTGCATTCTGAGAGATGACCGTGATCTCAGAAAACACCTTTAGGTTTTAGTACGATTGTTCTTGTAAAACTTTGCATATATAAAGTAGCAGAATAAACAATAATAAAGCATAGAACACTGGCAAACTTTTTTAAAAGATTACCAGTTATATAAGCTTTTCCTATGTAAAGCCTGGCATGTGAGGCCAAAAGCTTTTCAGAAAAAGCTGGCAATTTTCCCTTTTGTTATTTTCATCTTTCTTTTCATCTGCTGTTTATTTCTGTCTGTTAATTACATGAAATTGATTCTTTATTATTCCTTAACTCTTCCCCCAGCTATCCCAAAGAGACTTTCTCCTGATCATCATTAAGAGATACGTTCTCTAGAGTTCTGTCTGAGTAAATAAAATCTGAATAAAAGTAAATAAAAACAAACCTACAAACTGTCTTCCCATCTTCTCTTTTAATAATTCCTCTTTGATATACTATTATTTCACGTCCTTCTTGCCAGAGAGAAACAGCAAAGTTTGTGTAGCTATTCATTATGTTTTGCTGGAGGCATATATCAGCCAGTCTGATGGTAATTAGAAATAACATTATTTATATATATAGACATCTACAGTCACATTTTTCTGCCTTTTTAAAAGGTTCTTAGCATCGCAACATACAGGCAGAAAGTCCACTTGTTTGGCACCCATTGAGGTGCTTTACTGGAAAAACGTCTTTGAAACAAACGTATATTTGATTTGATACAAAATCTTTAAAACGTTCCAGAAAAGCTGCAAACCAGGATCTCGAAGTCCGAGAAGAATAAAAGTCAATGTGGCACAAAATGAAAGTCAAAAAAATTTAATGAAAAACTTAGATAAGTAAAATTTAATGCATACTAAACAGTTTTATTTCCCTACAAGTGAATTATCTGGGAAATACACGCGTTGTCAGTCGGATTTGGACCTGTGTATCTCCAGGTTATCTCCACCCAGTAGTTCTCCATCTCATGTTTAAAGCTTGGATAGTGCAGAATTCGTTGTTTCCTACCACAGCCTCTGTTCCATGTAGTGTCAATCCGTAACCTCTGGGGTCTCTGCAGACAAACCAACATACTGGACGTGTTTCTGCTAGCAAATTGCCATTTTATTAGCTGTAAATATTTACCCGATGTTAACATGAAATAATAAAACAGACAAACTATCATGTTTGTGATAATTGCTTTAACTGTGACTTGCTGCAAAAAGTACAATATCTTATTTCCAGTATGTCACCATGAGAACCAGTTATTTACATGGTATAGTGTAGATAAAACCGGTAAAGAGCAATATCATTTACTCAATTGATCTACATGTGAAACTTTCATTCTGCATACACCAGTCTGTATGAGATATAAAATCCATAATGCTTTCAGACATCAGTCCAAAACAAAGCTGTTGCTGGTGTATACTTTTGCCACTTTCGTCTTAACCACCTGCTGTTGCTACAGTCAAACTGGCTGCTGGACTCCGCCGCTCACTGGTGAAAGGTGTTTTGCTCATGTGATCAGCTACACAGTACACAGATCAACTCAGTCAAGCAAAATAAATGTTTGTTTTTGGGCTGTTTTGTTGTTTTTTTAATCACTGGCCACTTTTTTAGCAACCTTGTAAAGTAATGGTCTGGACCCACTTTGTGCCATCAGAACTGCTCAAATTTTTCATGGCGTTTATTCAACTGGGTGGCAGAAATATTCCTCAGATTATTTGCTCCGTATCAGCATCATAGCATACAGTTGCTGCAGATTTTTCAACTGAACAGCCATGATGTTAATCCTCTGTTCCACCTCATCCCAAAGGTCCTCTCCTGGACTTAGATCTTGTCAGGACTCTGTTATGGTGCGCAGTGTATGTGTGCGTTTGTGTTTCCACCCTCTGCTCTAGAGTGTTTCCTGGCAGGTGATACTGATCAGAGCCTAATCACTGGCCTACTTAAGGAGCTGAGACCAGGAGGGAGACGTCAGCCCGTTGCTACATTTTTGTGAACTTGCCTGATGGTTTTAAGGCTCCTGTTCCTGTGATCCGTTCTCTGAGTGATCTTCTACGTTGGTTCCTCATCTCCCTCCGTGAGTCTCCCTGCCTTCTCAGTTTCTGGCCATTGATAAAGTGAGGTTTTGGAGAACCTTACCTCTGTAGTCACCTGCCTGTCCACCCTACTACGTGGGAACGCTTAAACGGAGTGGTCACTTGAGAGCTAAGGAAAGAAAGGAAACTGTCGTCTACCACACACATTCTGCCAACCTCCATCTCAGAGGAAAAGACTAACCTCCCCAGCCTAACCACTACCGCTCCAGCTGTAAGTTCCTGAACTAATCTTTCTTTAAAGAAGACACCTTGAAATTCCCTTGGAATATCCATAACCCTGTCACCTTCCCTTCCAGAAGAGAACCTGTCTCCTGCTGTCATTGCCTGGGTCCATGTCTCGCCCTGTTCTTTCACCAACGAAATAAATCTGTTAAAACGCTGTCCTGAATCTGTGGTTGTGTTCTCCTCAGACTTTAAAGAAACGCTACATAATGACAGAACGGGCTGACCCAGATAACTCTGAGGCACAACTACGGACAGCTGTTTCCCATCAGGGCATTCTTTTAGGGCAGCATCAGGCTACACTTCAATCATTGTCCCAACAGCAAACTTATATTCAGCAAACAGTAAATCTCATGGCTCAACAGCTTCAAGCAGTGTTTTCCTCGTTTTCCGCTGACAGTACTCCCTCTGCTCTTCCTCTAGCTCCGGCGCCGCCCACTCCGATCCAGTCGCGAGCTGTAAGCCGGGAAATTCTCCCACCACCTCCTGAGTCTTTTTCTGGAGATTTGAGTAAGAGAATAGGTTTTCTTCTTCAATGCACACTTGCTTTCTACCGATCCCCATGCTCATTCCCAGACGACGCCAGTAAAATATCTTATATAGTTGGGTTACTCAGGGACAGGGCACTACAATGGGTGGAGTTTCAGGAGTTTTTGGATTTATTTAATTTAACCTTCGTTCCCAAGACAAGTAACGAGGAGGCAGCCAAGAAACTTTTGGCTCTTAGACAGGGTGCTAGGTTGGTAGCTAACATGGCTATTGAATTTTCCGGGCCCCAATTGCGGCTGAATAAAATGGAATTCCTCAGCCCTAAAAAAGGCGTTTTTTTAAAAATTCCTTAAATGAAAGCCTAAAGGATGAACTAGCATGTCGAGACGAAAAAGCTCTCTAGAAAAAATTGATCGAAATTATCCTTTTGAAATTTGATAACCGGGGGAAGAGAAAAAAACCTTTAAAAAAGAAGGAGTTTAGTACTCCATTTCCCAGACCCCCTAAGTCGCAAGCATTTTGACGTCATCAGTTTTTGACAAGCTTCCTAGTGTAAAAAACAACCAGCAGTCCGAAACCCAAAAAAAATGGGCAGAACTAATCTCTCGTTAGAGGAAAAAACAGAGACGAACCCGTTCATTTTCTTTGTCTGTTTGTGGAGGTTTCCCGGGTTTCATTTTTTTTTCCCCAATTGCCCTTTTCCCCCCAAAAGATCGGGCCCACTAGTAAGACACGGGGTTGCTGGCGGGCGCTATTCATAGCAGTCATTTCTCTCGTTTAACTCTCCTGCCTCTTTTTTTGCGTCACAAAAAGTTCAGAACCTTTAATGGTTTTGATAGATTCAGGAGCGAAACAGAATCTAATCAGTCCAGAGTTGGTTCATGAAATTCAATCTCCCCGTTTTTGGAACTAAATCAAACCCTCAGAGTTTTTTTAATTTTTTTGGATGGACAAGCCATTCACTCTATCACTCATCAGACCGAGAACCTTGAGTTAGTTTCCCTTCAGGGGAACCATCACGAGACTATCTCATTTTTTTTTTTCCAACTAAAGAGGTTCAGGGGTTGTTGCTGGGTCATCCTTTGGGCTCAAAACTCATAACCCCCAATAAAATGGTCTCAGTCCCGGTATTGAAGTTTGGAGCCAAAACTGTCATGCTTCCTGCCTTCTTTCGGCCGTCTGTTCCTCTTCCCATTCCATCCCACATTCTGAACCAGATCTATCTAATGTACCCAGAGAATATCATGATCTCCAGCGTGCTTTCAGTAAGGACTCTGCCCTGTCTCTTCCTCCACATCATCCCTATGATTGTTCGATCGACCTGTTTCCTGGTGCCCCACTCCTTTCAGGTCGCCTGTTTCGTCTTGCTGAAACTGAGCATGAGGCTATGGAAAAATACATCAATGATTTACTAAAGTCAGGCATAATTCGCCCCTCCTCTTCTCCCTTAGGAGCTGGATTCTTTTTTGTGTCCAAAAAGGACGGTTCTCTCAGACCCTGCATCGATTATCGTAGCCTAAATGACATTACCATCAAGAACAAATATTCTCTTCCCCTTCTCTCTTTTGAAGCAGTTCAAGGAGCTACCATCTTCTCCAAGCTGGACCTGCGAAACGCCTATCACCTGGTTCGGATTCGAGAGGGGGATGAGTGGAAGACTGCATTTAAGACTCCCATTGGACACTATGAATATTTAGTTATGCCTTTTGGTTTAACTAATGCTCCAGGCTCTCGTAAATGACGTCCTGAGAGATTTCCTGAACGTCTTCGTTTTTGTTTACCTGGATGACATACTCATTTTTCCTAAGGACCCTAAGGATCACCACAATCATGTCCGGTCAGTGCTGCAGAGACTCTTAGAAAACAGCCTATTCATCAAAGCCGAGAAATGTGAATTTCATGTTCCCACTGTAACCTTTCTAGGATTTGTTTTTGAGGGTGGACAGGTGAAGCCAGACCCCCATAAGATTTCTGCAGTTCAGGAATGGCCAACCCCCACTAATCGCAAACAACTTCAACGTTTCCTGGGCTTCGCCATTTTTACAGATGTTTTGTCCAGGATTTCAGCTGTATAGCTTCTCCACTTATTGCCTTGACATCCATAAAACAACCCTTCGTGTGGTCTCCTCAGGCTGATAAGGCTTTTGTTACCGTCAAGCAGTGTTTTGCATCTGCTCCTGTTCTGACTCATCCCAACCCCAAAGAACAGTTTATTCTAGAGGTTGATGCATCGGACATAGGAGTTGGAGCTGTCCTCTCTCAACGCTCCCCGGCTGATGGCAAGTTGCACCTATGTGCCTTTTTCTCTTAGCGATTCTCCCCCGCTGAGAAAAATTATGATGTTGGAGACAGAGAACTACTCGCCATTAAAACGTCACTTGAAGAATGGAGAGATTGGTTAGAGGGAACGTCACAAGCCAATGTTATATGGACAGACCACAAAAACCTAGCTTACATCCAGAAAGCCAAACGTCTTAACCTCCGTCAGTCACGTTGGTCACTATTCTTCTCACGATTCAACTTCTCTATCACCTACCGCCAGGTACTTAGAATTTAGAACCTGATGCTTTGTCCAGACAGTTTTCTGTATCCGAAGAAGAGACCGAACCTGAGCCCATCATTCCCCCATTTTGTGTGATAGGTGCATTGTCTTGGCAACTTGAAGACCTCATCCTCCTAGCTCAACAGGTTGAGCCTGACCCTGGTGGAGGTCCACCTGGTCGCCTGTTCGTTCCTGAGTCTGTTAGATCCAAAGTGTTACAATGGGGTCATTCTTCCAAGTTTTCCGGTCACCCAGGAACCAGCCGTACTATCGGTTTTCTTCGCCATTATTTCTGGTGGGCTTCTTTAAATACAGACACTGCTGAGTTTGTGGCTGCCTGTACTATCTGTGCTAGAAACAAACCTTCTCACCAACCCCCGGCAGGTCTCCTTCAACCACTGGCTGTTCCGAGTCCATGGTCACATATAGCCTTGGATTTTGTTACCGGACTTCCCCCATCCAAGAATAAGACAGTCATACTGTCTATCATTGACCAGTTTTCTAAGGCGTGCCACTTAATAGCTCTCACCAAGCTCCCCTCTGCCTCCGAAACTGCTAGACTCCTGGTTAATCATGTTTTCAAATTACATGGTATCCCCACAGAGAATCTCTCTGATCGTGGTCCTCAGTTTATTTCTCAGGTCTGGAGGGATTTTTGTGCAGTTTTTGGGGCTAGGCCCCAAACCTCTTCTGGCTATCACCCCCAGACCAGACCAATGGTCAATGCGAGAGGCTTAACTAAGAGCTCGAAAGCATCCTTCGTTGCTTGTGCAATAATAACCCCACCTCTTGGAGCACACATCAACCTTGGGTAGAGTTTGCTCACAACAGTCACATCTCTGCTGCTACTGGTTTCTCGCCTTTTGAGGCCTCCATTGGTTTTCAGCCTTCTCTCCGCATTGTTGACTCCCGGCACAGGGGTCGTGGCTGACTGCGGAGGTCACTGGAGTGCAGTAAATTCCTTGTCATGTTTAGGAAAACAGTTTGAGATGATTCAAGCTTTGTGACATGGTGCATTGTCCTACTGGATGTAGCCATCAGAACATGTGGACATTGTGCTCATAAACTAATGGACACGGTCAGCAACAGTTCCATCACACCACCACCACTAGCCTGAACCATTGATACAAGGCAAGATGGTTCTGTACTTTTATTTTGTGTACACTAAATTCTGACACTACCATCTGATGAAAATGATGTAAATGAGAGTAATCAGAGTAGGCAATGCCTTTTTCAATTTGTTATTGTCCAATTTTGTCAAGTCTCAGCCTCAGTTTACTTAGCTGACAGGAGTGACACCTGCCAAGATTTTTTGCTGCTTCAAGGTTCAAAATGTTTTGCATTCACAGATAGTAACCTCCCTACCTTGGTTGTAACAAGTGGTTATTTGAGCTACTGGTTCCTTTCTATCATCTCCAACCAGTTTGCCCCTGGTTCTCTGACCTCTGACATGAACAAGGCATTTTCCTCCATACAACTGTTGCTCAATAGATATCATATCTTTTTATGCTGTTTTCTGTAAACCAGAGAGATGGTTGTGAGTTTAATTCCCTGCATATCAACAGTTTCTGAAACACTGAGACCAGCCTGTCCAGGATCAACAACCATGCCATGTTTAAAACGACTTCATGCTTAATTTAAACTTAAGCAAGTTACCTTTACCATTTAGTCTTCTAGGAGACATGATGCACTGAACTGCTGCCACATGATTGGCCGAATTGCCATTAAGGTTCACGATCATTGAGCAGGTGTATCCAATGAAATGTAAATGCTTTTTTTGCTATCTATAACTAGTTTTTATTTCGTTCCTTTGGAAGTTTGTTGAACCTACTTTCAGATTATTTCCTTTTTCTTTCTGGTGTTCTCTGATTACTTCTGTTGTGAATTAGAGTCTAGAAAATTAATCATTTAGAGCAGTCGCTGTTGCATCACAGACTGAAAAAAAAGTTCTCTATGGTAATATTCACTGACTTTACCCACTGATGGCTTCAAAGTTTTAAATATTATATCTTATCTGCTCTATTTATACAGAGAAAATCAGCAGTTGCACATGTTTTTGTTAGGCCAGGATTGAAATTCATATTCTGACTCTCCTCACGTTGGTTGTAAGAGAAGGATTCAGAAGAAAATTAGACTCTACAGAATGTTGATGGATCCTGTTTGATATACCAGTGATACATTCATGTCTCTCCTTTTGTCAACAGTTGGCAATTGTTGATTCATGCTGTAGTAAGTGTAGGACTGATGAACCCTCAAACTCCCCCTTGCACTCCAATCTGTTGGTCAGAAATAAAAAAATCATTTCACAACAGCTCTGTGTTTTGTGCCCTAAGACAGGGGAATAAAGCATCATGCACCACAGCTATACACATTTATGCACATTAAGGACACACTTTATTGTGTTTTCTTAAACCTTTGTCACAAAACAAATTGTGTCATGAATGACAGTAATCAACATTAAATTTGTTACACACACAACTTATTTTACCCAGATGGGTTTATGCTGTTAGGACACAGCCTGAACCTTGAGCCACTTTTTATGCCACTTTTAACTATTTAAACTGCCTGATCAGACTTGACGGAAACTCTTCCACAAAGTGGATGAGCTAAGAAATGTAAGATGGTAAAATTATGCTCTTTGATGAAGTGACCTGGCTCTGTTATGTTTTGTGGGTGTTTTGGGGTTTTGTTGGTCTTATTTTTAGTTGGGGTTTGAATCATGCTTCTGTTTTCCTGGTCATGCTTTAGTTTTTGTATTCATGTTTTGCTAAGTTGTGTTCTTGGATTAGGGTTCTGGTTATGCTTTGGTTTCATGTTTTTCTAGTTATGTTTCTATTAGTTTGTTTTATTGGTTTTCTGTTTTTGTCTCAGTCACGTTTAATTTTTATTCTTGCATCTGTCTGTCGTCTCAGTCAGCTTCACTCAGTCCACTTGCATCTGTAATTTACTGTAGTTTACTTGTTTCACCCGGTTCCCACTCCATTTAAACACTTCTGTTCTGTTCAGTCATCATCACATCTTGTGTATCAGATTTGGATCATGCATGCTTGCCTCGTCTGCCTGTTTTGTTCCTGAGTTTTTAGTGAGTGAGTTTCTGTAATTCCAAGATTAAAACTTTTTACTTACCGTCATGCTGCCTTCTTGTCTGCATTCCGGGGTCCTCCGTTTTACCACACCTGACAGAATGTTTGCGCCAAACAGGGACCCCGCGGACGAGCAGAAGGCAGACGCCTTGGATTGCTGGGTTCAGCGTCAAATGGAGGAGGCAATGAGGCATTTGCCCAAAGATTTGGAGGTTCTGCCGTCTCCACTGCTGCTGGAGCAGATGGAGTGTGAAGCGGCCCAGCGCCAGAGAATTCGGGAGAGCTGTTTTGTCCCTCCGCCTCAGCTCCGACGTTCCCCTCCTGCTCCCGTACCGGGAGCAAAGCCGTCATCTTCCTCCCGCCACAAGAATCCTCGACGTGCAGGTGTTCCCAGCCAGTTGGCGAGGAGGAGTTTCCTGTGTCAGCTGCTAAGTGTCTCCCGAGTGCTGCTGCAAAGCAGCCCATGCCAAGGCTTCAGAGCGCCGCTGCTGCCACGCCTGGAGTGGTAACTCCCTTGCTCGCTGGCAGGAGGGTTGCAGCAAGTATTCCCGCATCTTCGTCTGCCACAGTACAGTCTCCCAGGCTTGCTGCAGTCCTGTCTGTGCCGCAGTCAGCTTATGACGGATCCAGGTTGGCGATTCTCCTTCCCTTCATACGGCAGTGAAGCCCTTGTCTTCCTCTCGCCCCAAGAGACGCCGGCATGGAGCATCTTCCTGTGTTTCAGCCAGCGAGAAGGAGTCTCCCATGGTCGCTGCTGTGACGTCTGGAGCGGTGGTTTCCCTGCCAGCTGAGGTGAGAGCTGCAGCGAGTAAATCTGCGTCTTCGTCTGCCACAGCACTGTCTCCCAGGCTCGCTGCAGCTCCGCCCATGCCGTCTTAAGCCCGGTGTTCTGAGGCAACACCAGAGGAGCTGGAGGAGCGGTTAAGGTTCTATGCACGCCAGTTTAAAAACTTCAGGAGGGTCTTTTTTTTGAATCCTTCTCCTGAGTTGGAGGAGAAGGTCAACAAGATGGAGGATTATGAGACGGCAGTAAGGCAGTTTTATTGCCGTCCACCTTCACCCACGCCAAGCCACCAAAGTGCTGCTGCTGCTGCAGAGAAGGTCACGGCAGGTCTCCAGGGTGCTGCTGCTGCAGAGCAACCCACGCCTGGTCTCCAGAGTGCTTCTGCTGCAGCTGCAGAGCAGTCCACGTCAGGTTTCCTGATCGCCACTGCCGCAGCACAGCTCACACCATGTTTCCTGACTGCAGCTGCTGTTCAGCAGTCCACGACAGGTCTACAGCCTGCTGCAGAGTTTCCAGGGGTGTCCGAGGACGGAGCGCCTCTATTACCTGTTCCAGAGGGGTCCGGGGACGGACCGCCTCTATTACCCGTTCCAGAGAGGTCCGGGGACGGACTGCCTGTATTACCCGTTCCAGAGAGGTCCGGGGACGGACTGCCTCTATTACCTGTTCCAGAGGGGCCTGAGGACGGACCACCTCTATTACCTGTTCCAGAGGGGGGCCCCAGGGCAAAAACCCCTCTATTATCGGGTTTTCCAGAGGGTCCCGAGGGGGGACTACCTCTATTCTGGGCTCCTGGCTGACTGACTGTGTTCCCTGCCCACTACAACCGAGCACGTCTGGGTCCAACCTGACTCCAGCTTTCGGGGTTTTGGCTTGTCGCTCCCGCTCCTGCGCACGCCCTTAGGGCTTGGGGGGACGCCTCAGCTCCTGCGCACCCACTAGGGGCCCCGCAAAGCCCCACTCCTGCGCAAATCCACTGAGGATCTCGGCAAGCCTAGCTCCTGCGCACCCCCGGGGGGGCCCCCGGGGGGGATGCCGCTGAAAACCCCAAAACAGGGGTTTAGGAGGGGGCCCGCTGGATCCTGTCTCTGAGGGGTTCAAGGGTTTCACTTTTTTCCCCGTTCGGCCCTAGGGGGCAGCCAGGGGCCTGCCTTGCCCCTTAGGTTTGGGCCAGTGCCGCCCTGCCTTCGAGGTTCCGCCAGTCTTCGCCGCCCTGCCGTCAGTCTTCAGGTCTCCAAAACCGCCGGCGCCGGCTGATCAGGCCTCTGAGTACCGGGTCTTGGACTCATCCTGAACTTTGTGTCTGCACTGGACGACCTCCTGGTCGCCCGCCTGAACTCTGTGTCCGCACGGGGCAACCTCTTGGTCGCCCACCTGAAATTTGTTTTGTTTTTTGTTTCTGTCTTATTTCAGTCTTATTTTTAGTTGACAGGCTCTGTGTTTAGCTGTGACGCCTTCCTGGAGGGGGACATCGGCTGAGCTGCTGCTGCCAACATCTTAATATTCCCCTTCTTTAGATGGTACACTTAGTTCTGTCTTTCAGTGTTTAACCCTGTTTCTCCTAAATATAGCTATTGGCTTAGCCTTTACTATGACTAACTGTATTTGCTCTCTTTCAGACTTGAAAACTGACTCAGTTGATCTGATTAGCTGTCTTTCTCTCCTAGATGAAGCAACTAAAGAAGCTACTACTGCCATTAATGTTTAACTTTTCTTGCACATAGAAAGATCTCCTGGATCAGTGCTTTTGTGCTCTTTTATGTCTCTGCTCTGTTCTCTCAATCCCGTGTTATTTTCACAGAAAATTGCTGCAAAGGAACATTTTAGGTCTAACTTGTAATCTAGCTTGTCACAAGTACAGCAAATGGTATTAGAACAGCAGCCATTTAAAAAAAAGTCAAGTCAAAGTCCTCTAAATCTTCAACTTAAAAACGGTCAGATGAGCTGTGTTAACGGGAAGGTTTTGCACATTTTATGTGGCTGTCCAGTCTGTGTTGTTGGTAAATGTATTCAATGTATTCATCAATTCCTGTGCTGTTATATTGACTGAGTAAACATATGGTGCAAAGTATGTAGTAATTTTGCTTTTAAGAAAGAACTACGTGTTTCAGCCTAAATTTGTAGTTTCCCATTCCAGACAGGCAAGGAATGATGTACATGTGGGTTCATGAAGGCACTACTGCACAACTCCGTGTTGTTTTTTGGTCAGTTGATCACACACGGCCAATTTACTGCTTTTACTGACTACATTTACAATCAACACTCACTGGACATTTACATGAAAAGTGTTGAATTTTCCTTCGACTGTACTGTCAACTGAGTATTACTTTGTAGCCCTGAGCAAGCACTTCTGAATCTTGTAGTGGTTGGACAATGTAAACTGAGCATTATAAACTTTCAAGAATTTCAAATACCCATGAGTACCCTGTATAAGAGTGAAAATTCAAGATTGAGCAGTCATTGTTCCTTTAGGAAGTTTTAGATAACATAAAATTACTCACAAAGCCTGTTTTTTTATAGGTCTGTGGGATAGTCACCAAGGATGGCAGGAAGCCCCCTGAGCACCAGTGCCCGAATATTAGTTGGCTCTGCAGTCTTTTGGCAGGTGAGCTCATTTGGTTGCTCACTTGCAACACAAGTGACGGTGAGCATTCTGATTGCGAAGGCATTCTGGCCATTCCATTGGCCAGAATGCTAAAGGTTTTCTTACACGCTATAAAATTATGGTTTTGACAAGAAACAAGGAATAATAATAGTATTTGATCAAAAACATATTATGTTTCATTATTATTTATAAATAGTATTGAAAAATAACACAGAGTAGCGGGTAAATATATTTGGAGGTGTAAGGAATATTAATCTGACAATATTATTTAATATTTAATATTAATATTTTAATATTTTATCAAATAATATTTCGGTCTGTTAAGGGGTTTTTCCTGTGAATACCAGCCCAGTAAGGCGATGGTATTAGGACAAAATAAGAAAGGTGTGAGACGAGCTCCTGACATTATCGAACAGCATAAACTCTGTACACACATGGAATTAATTCATACAATTTTTTTAAATACAAGAATTTATTAACAAGTCAAACCTCAAAGTCCAAACATATTTCAATCAACAAATTCTTTACTATGCTAAAACAACCCAACTAAACTACCAAGCAGTATTAAAAAAAAAGGAAGACTAATGGGCTATGTACAAAATAAACAAGTTGATTAAAAATGATTGAAAACCCTTGACCAGAAGAGGGGGCAACATTCCCATGCAATGTTTTAATGTTTTAGGGAAACCAAGGATTATCTTGAAGAATCTGGGAATGAAGTTAAGTTAGTCCCTTTGGGAAACCAGCTTACGCAATAATAGCATACCTTTAGAAAACCCATTCACAATGCAAGATCCCAAAAAAATTTTTATTTTTTAAAAAAATTTATGTTTTAAAAAATGATCTGCTGAATAACCCAACCTACTGGATGACTAATTCTCAACGGTCTCATTAGCTCCTTTTTTTATTAAAATAAAATAAAATAAATTTAAAAAAATTTATTTGGGGGAAATTTCGAAAAGAGCCAAATCTTTCTGGAGAAATTTGGGTTAAATGTGTTTACTTAGTTATCAGATTTAGTAAAATAATTTTTAGGGACTATTATTCACTAGCTTAAAAACTAAAACCGTTCTGTTAAATATTCTGTAGCAGCAAGCACATGTTCTTAGCTGTTAGCAGTTAAAAGCTAAAAAAAAAGGGCTGATAGCTTAGCACCCAATCAAACACACCCCCCCCCCCCCCCCCTTTAAAAAAATCCGTCAATAAAAGGGGTTAAAATGCTAAGCGCAGACGGCGCGTCATGATCAATCTTCTGTGTTAAAATCACCCTTTAAATAAAGTTTGTCTTAACTTTTAAAAAAGCACAAACACAGAAAACAACCTGAGCATGTGTGCTGCAGATAGCCTGCTAGCACTAAGATAGCGGAGTTTTACACAAACAAACTTCATAAAATGAAAAGCGTTTAGATCATTTCATTCTAAACCTTTCTCTGCCCAAACACCTAACCTCATGAACCGTGGTGAGGAAAACTTGTCCAAGGGATGAAAGTTTGAAGAAAAGCCACAGCCCAAAAGCGTTAGCTTTCAGCTAACCTGACCTCCGGAGCTGTGGCTTGAAAAGACGGCTCGTTCTGTCCGTCAACCATTTTTCATTACCGTAACCCGGTGATGCGGGCCGTTGTCCTTCTTCAGACTCGGCTTGTAGAAACAGCTTCTCTGGGGGATTTCTCTGCGACATAGTTTCTGCAGGCCCCTCCGAGGGAGAAAGTTAGCAATGCTTATACCTTAATTTCCCCTTTTTATGAATGAAATCACCGGGTACACAAACAGTGCTTCACTCATACTTAACTTTGCATATGATTGCGTGATCTTATGACACACTTGGATCCAGTTTGAAGAGTTTTTTGTCTTTTTTGCCAGCAAGGGGACAATAGCAACGCTTGTCTCCCCTATCCGGTCCCTCTGGAAGGCCGTGTGGAAGAAGGCGAATGTAGCAACAGCTGTGCTTTTATTAGGGTAGTGACGTTACAGGAAGTCCGCAGTTATCCTGTTTTTGGCTGTGCCGGAAGAAGGTTAATGCACTTTATTTTGAAAACTCCAGATAAGTGTATACCGGAGTTTTAATGTTGAAATCCATGGCTGTAGGTCCCAACAAAGGATCATTTGTTTGTATTAGACCTATATGGCAAACATTATAGAACACAGAAAAAATACAAATGTTTAATATTTTTTGCAAACATTTGAACAAAAACGGCTTGTATTATAGGTTATTATTATATCACTATTTACTGAAATATTATAGCCTAATAAATAAATTTGATATGAGCTGAATAATTCACATTACAGTAAATTAAATAAATATGTTTCAATCACTCATTTTCAAATCAGTTTTAATTCAGTTTTATTTACATAGCGCCAATTCACAACACATGTTGTCTCAAGGCACTTCACAAAACTCAGGTACATACATTCCAATTAATCCTAACCATTGAACAGTGCAGTCAGATTCAGTTATTTATTCAAAATGGATAAAAAGTTTTTCTATCTAAGGAAACCCAGCAGTTTGCATCGAGTCAGAGACTTGCAGCATTCACTCCTCCTGGACGAGCATGTAGAGGCAGTGGACAGTCACTGGCGTTGACTTTGCAGCAATCCCTCATACTGAGCAAGCATGTAGCGACAGTGGAGACTATAGAACTATAAACAGGCCTATAATAATAATAATAATAATAATAATAATAATAATAATAATAATAATAATAATAGTAATAATGAGACAAAAGTGGAAATGAAAGAACTACTAAAAACTATGTTCAACATGAAAAAATTAAGATGTGAAACAGACATCTATATACAGTTTTCACATGTGACATTCACACTTCCAGTGCACTGTTCCCACACTACTGTTTTGCACAGACAGCAAACATTTTTTGAGCGGTTTTTGAAGCAACTTTTGCGCACCTGGCACTGCCGTCTCCTTCAACAGGCCTTCAACAGGTGCTGGCTCACGAGGCAGCGGCTGCTTTTGGTGCGCATGCAATTGGAGCGAAGTTCGTAAAATCTCGCCGTGGCATATTTTCATGGAGGCATTTTCTGTACAGGATCCACGAATTGATTGCAGCCATGTTGAGGACATTGTAGAAAACTGCCACTGGCCATCTACGTGTTGCAGCTTTGACGGAGTATTTTTTAACATTTGGTCAAGCAAATGCACTCCAACGGGCCATTGAGGATGCCAGATGAAGAGTGCACAGCTCTCAGCACACCCGTTTTTCGGGCTTCACACTGTGAGGGTGGTGTTGGTGCTTTTCAGGACTCTAGTTGAGTACAGCGGCATTTGCTCCTTTATGCTCGGGGGAAGCTCGTGTCTGCTTTTATTGACTTTAACCACAATGCTGGTCTTTTTTGTTTGAAGTGTCTTGGCCAGTTCAAGCGATGTAAAAATACTTTCTCCGCCTTCCCCATGATTTGCTCCACCAGCTTCAACACCACACTGTCTCCAAGACACTGACCTGTATTGTGCATCTCATCCTTACCCATGTAAGGAATCCCGTTCAACATGTACTTTGTGTTGACAACCGCTGCCAGCCAAAACTCGATGCCAAACTTATTAGATTTGTTGGACATGTACTGGAGAAAGGGACACCTTGCTTTGGTCGGGAGAAGCTGTTCATTGATTGTGATATCAGCACCAGATTTGTAACAGCTCATACAATTGTTGACAAAACTTTACCACACTTCATTGACAAGAGCAAACTTTGTAATTTGGAGACGTGAGTGACTGTCGAAGAACAGAAAGCGCATTATATCTGTGAATCGGCTTTTTGACATGGTTTCACTGATAAATGGAAATCATCTGACCAAAAGCTGAACAGCTCCATGTTACGACCTCTTTCACTCCGCGGACATAAACTAGTACTAAAAATGGTTTGAGCTCATCCACACTCATGTCCCAGGAGGAATCATCCCCCAAAACTCTGCGAGCCACAGTGCAGGCCTGAATGTGGATGAGCATTTCGGCATCCACCAAGCAGAGGAATGCGGTCTGGGCATCTTGGATCTGGCACTTTGCGTACATGGTGGGTCCCTCTGTCTCTGTCAAAATGTTTTGGCTCTTATGCCTCTCTCTACTTTCTTCATCCCCTAGCACTGTCCACACAGTGCCATCCTTTCCTATCTCCTCCTCCCTCTGTACCCTCCTCTTGTGATGAAGACTAAAATAGAAAAAAAAAAAAAGTTTTTCTGTCTAAGGAAACCCAGCAGATTGCATCCAGTCAGTGACTTGCAGCATTCCCTCCTCCCCGAGGAACATGTAGCGACAGTGGACAGTCACTGGCGTTGACTTTGCAGCAATCCCTCATACTGAGCATGCATGTAGCGACAGTGGAGAGGAAAAACTCCCTTTTGACAGGAAGAAACCTCTAGCAGAACCAGGCTCAGTGTGAGCGGCCATCTGCCACGACTGGGGGTTAGAGAGAACAGAGCAGAGACACAAAGAGAACAAAGAAGCACTAATCCAGGAGTACTTTCTATGGGAAGGACAAGTAAATGTTAATGGATGTAGCTCCTTTAGTCGTTTCACCTAGAAAAAAAGAACAGATAAACTCTGAGTCAGTTTTCAAGGTTAGAGTCTGAAAGAGAGCGCATATAATTAGTTACAGTAAAAGCTCAGTCAATCGCCATGTCTAGGAGCCTAGGAAAGTGTATCTAAAACTTTTGACTGGTAGTTTAGAAATATTCAATAGCTTTGTTGTTCAATTCTGGTGTGTCAATTTCAGCATTCTAGCGTCTGTTACTTATCTGTAACAGACCATGGCTATATTTAATGGACTATTAATATTATGGGGTGCCGAATGTAAAAATTAAGCAAAAAAAAAAAAAAAATCACTGTCGCATTTCTGTTATTTAGTGCACTTTCTTCACATTTAGTGAACTTTGCTCGCATTTATTGGGAAATGCTAAACATAAATGTTGATAAATCCATATCTAAATATTATATCTACAGGGGTTGGACAATGAAACTGAAACACCTGGTTTTAGACCACAATAATTTATTAGTATGGTGTAGGGCCTCCTTTTGCGGCCAATACAGCGTCAATTCTTCTTGGAAATGACAGATACAAGTCCTGCACAGTGGTCAACGGGATTTTAAAGCCATTCTTTTGCGGGGAGGGGGGGGCCCGGTCACTAGTGATACTGGTGGGGAAAACTTTCCTGACTCACCCCTCCAAAAAACCCCAAAGTGGCTCAATAATATTTAGATCTGGTGACTGTGCAGGCCATGGGAGATTAAAACTTCACTTTCATGTTCATCAAACCCAATTTTTCACCAGTTTGCTGTGTGTATTGGTGCATTGTCATCCTGATACACGACACCGCCTTTCAGGATCCAATGTTTAACCATTGGATGCACATGGTCCTCTAAATGGTTTTCGGTAGTCCTTGGCAGTGACGCGCCATCTAGCACCAGTATTGGCCCAAGGGAATGCCATGATATGGCAGCCCAAAACCCCACTGATCCCCCCCCAGCTTCACTCTGGGCATGCAACAGTCTGGGGGTTTGCTTCTTTTGGGGGTTTTTCCACACCGTAATTCCCGGATGTGGGGAAAATTAAAGGTGGACTCATCAGAGATCAATACATGTTTTACATTTTCACACCCAAGATTTGCGCTCCTTGCACCATTGAAACCCACGTTTGGCATTGGCATGAGTGACCAAAGGGTTTGAAAGTAGCAGCCCGGCCGTGTATATTGACCCTGTGGAGCCCCGACAGACAGTTCTGGGGAAAACAGGAGAGTTGAGGTGCCATTTTTTTAAAACTGCCGTGATTTTGGGCCGCCGGGTTTTATGTTTTTGGATACAATCCGGGTTAGCACCCAAAATCCCTTTCAGACAACTTCCTCTTGCGTCCCAGTTAATCCTTTTGGATGTGGTTCATCCTTTTTTGGTGGTATGCTGACATTTTCCGGATACAGTGGCTCTTGATACATCACAAAGACTTGCTGTCTTGGCACAGATGCGCCAGCAAGATGCCCCCAACAATTTGTTCTCTTTTGAACTCTGGTATGTCACCCATAATGTTGTGTGCATTTCAATATTTTGAGCAAAACTGTGCTCTTACCCTGCTAATTGAACCTTCACACTCTGCTCTCACTGGTGCAATGTGCAATCATTGAAGACTGGCTACCAGGCTGGTCCAATTTAGCCATGAAACCTCCCACACTAAAATGACAGGTGTTTCAGTTTCATTGTCTAACCCCTGTATATTTATATGTTAAAGCTATTTCTACATCTGATATATATATGTTATATTTATATCTAAATCTTAAATCTATATCTATTTCTTAAATATTACATCTAACTCTTAAATCTAATTCTAAGTATATTTCGTACTCGTACTCGCACTTGTACTCGTACTCGTCGTCTTCCGCTTATCCGGAACCGGGTCGCGGGGGCAGCAGACTCAGCAGAGACACCCAGACGTCCCTCTCCCCAGACACCTCCTCCAGCTCCACCAGGGGGAGCCCAAGGCGTTCCCAGGCCAGCCGAGAGACATAGTCCCTCCAGCGTGTCCTAGGCCGTCCCCTGGGCCTCCTCCCGGTGGGACGTGCCTGGATCACCTCCCGAGGAAGGCGTCCAGGAGGCATCCGGTATAGATGCCAGAGCCACCTCAACTGGCTCCTCTCGATGTGGAGGAGCAGCGGCTCTACTCCGAGCCCCTCCCGAATTGGCCGCGCTCCTCACCCTATCTCTAAGGGAGTGCCCGGCCACCTACGGTGGAAGCTCATTTCAGCCGCTTGTATCCGGGATCTCGTTCTTTCGGTCATGACCCAAAGTTCATGGCCATAGGTGAGGGTAGGAACGTAGACCGACCGGTAAATCGAGAGCTTCGCTTAGCTCTCTCTTCACCACAATGGACCGGCACAGCGCCCCCATTGCTGCGGCAGCCGCACCGATCCGTCTGTCGATCTCCTGCTCCATTCTTCCCTCACTCGTGAACAAGACCCCGAGATACTTGAACTCCTCCACTTGAGGCAGGAACTCCCCCCAAACCTGAAGAGGACAAGCCCCCCCTTTTCGGTTGAGTACCATGGCCGTGACTTGGAGGAGCTAATCTTCATCCAGCCCTTCACACTTGGCTGCGGACCGCCCCGCGCATGCTGTAGGTCTTGGCTAGAGGGGGCCCAGCAGGACCACGTCATCTAAAAAAAAGAGACGAAATCCACTGGCCCCAAACCAGACCCCTCCGGCCCTTGGTGTGTCTAAAATCCTGTCCATAAAAGTTATGAACAGGACCGGAAAAAAGGGGCGCCGCCGGAGTCCAACATGCACCGGAACAGGTAATTTTTAGTGCCGGCAATGCGGCCCAAACTCCTGCTCCGCTCGTACGGGACCGGATGGCCCCTAAAAAAAAGGCCCCCCCGATTCCATACTCCTGGAGCACCCTCAAAAGGGCATCACGAGGGACACAGTCGAATGCCTTCTCCAGGTCCCAAAAAAATGTGAACCGGTTTGGGGCAAAAACTCCCATGAGCCCTCGAGTACCCTGTAGGGGTATAGAGCTGGTCCATTGTTCCACGGCCAGGACAAAAACCACACTGCTCCTCCTGAAGGGGGTTCGACTATGGCCGGACTCTCCTCTCCAATACCCTGGCGTAGGCCTTACCAGGGGGGTGAGGAGTGTGATGCCCCTGTAGTTGGAACAACCCTCCGGTCCTCCTTTTTTTTTAATTCAAGGGGGGACCACCACCCCGGTTTGCCCCGTCCAGAGGTACTGTCCCCCACCGCCATGCAATGTTGAAGAAGCGTGTCAACCATGACAGCCCCCCAAAATCCCAAAATTATAGGTACTTCAGGCAGATCTCATCCCCCCCGAAGCCTTGCCCCCGGGGAGCTTTTTAACCACCTCGGTGACTTCAGCCCGGGTGATGAAAGAGTCCAAACCCCCCGAGTCCCCACCCTCTGTTTCCACCAGGGAATGCGTAGTGGCAGTATTGAGGAGATCCTCGAAGTCCCCTTTCCACCCCCGGGATAACCCCCAGTTGAGGTAGCAACCTCCCCCCCCCCAACTATAAACAGGGTTTTTTGGGCGAAGCACTGCTCCCCCTCCTGAGGCGCCGGACGGTTTTGGGCCAGGATCGCTTAAAGGGGCCCCGGGTAGTCCTTCTCCAGGCCCTCACCGAATTTCCCCCCTCCCCCCAGGCCCCGGATTTTTTGCCTTTCGGGCCACAGCTCGGGGCCGCAGCACGTTTGGGGCCCTCAGGGTACCTGTCAGCCGCCTCAGGGAGTCCAAAAACCCAACCACAGCCGATAGGACTCCTTCTTCGCTTGACAGCATCCTTACTGCCCGGTGTCCACCCCCGGTTTCGGGTTTTGCCGCCGCGACAGGAAACCGCAGACCTTACGGCCGCAGCTACAGGCAGCAGCATCGACAATAGATGCGGAGAAAAAAAAAAAAATGATCCACTGGGAATCTATGTCTCCAACATCCCCCGGAATCTGGTCAAAGCTCTCCTGGAGGTGGGAGTTGAAACATCCCTGGCTAGGGCTCCGCCAGGCGTTCCCAGCAGACCCTCACTATGCGATTGGGCCTCCCAAGTCTGTCCGGCTTTTTCCCCTTCCCCTCCAGCGGATCCAAACCCTCCCACCAGGTGGTGGATGGAATCCCCCCCCGGGCCTCACCCCTCTCTTCACCCGAGTGTCCAAAACATGCGGCCAAAGGGTCTGATGATAACGACAACAAAGTCGATCATTGACCCCCCGCCTAGGGTGTCCTGGTGCCCAATTGCACTGATGAAACCCTTATGCTTTAACATGGTTTTTCCCTTAGGACAATCCGTGACTAGCACAAAAGGGTCCAATAATGAAACACCCCTCGGATTCGAGGGGGGAGGCCATTCCTCCCAAATCACGCCCCCAGGTGTCACTGTCGTTTCCACGTGGGCGTTGAAGTCCCCCACCCAGAATAAGGGAGTCCCCGGGGGAGGGGCACTATCCAGCACCCCCGACAGGGACACCAAAAAGGGCCCGGGTACTCCGCACTACCGCTCTGCCCTTAGGCCGAAACGACAGTCAGAGGACCTATCCCCGGCCCAAGGCGCAGGGATGCACCCCTCTCCCCACTGGGGAAAACCCCCAACACTAGACGGCTGAGCGGGGGGGGCAAAAGAAAACCCCACCCAGCCCGCCGGCCTCACCCCGTGGGCCACCCCAGAGTGGGAAGGGGAGTCCACCCCCTCTCAGGGAGTTTGGGGGTTTCCAGACCCCACGCTGTGGGGGAGGCCGAGCCCGGGGAATATTTCATTTCAATATCTTCGCCCCAATCCCCCCCCCAAGCTAGGCCCCCTTCCCCCCCAGTGAGGTAACTTTCCCGTCCCTGGGACCCAAAGCCTAACCCATCCGGGGATCGGGCTCCCTGAGGTCCCCTCCCTTTTCGTCCCCCCCCAAAATCCCTTTTTGCCCACCAGGCCCCTACGGTTCCCCTTGCCCCCTGGGGGGGGCCCCCGGGGGGAGGGCCCCTCGCGTCTCTCTTTGGGGTTTGGAACGGTCGGGTGCCCGGGGGGAAGGGACCCAACCCCCCCGGCAAAAGGCGCTCTCCCCGGGGGGGGGGCCCCGGGACCCCAGGGCCTGGCCCCAGGGGGGGCACCCGGGGGATCGCCTTAACGGGGAGGGGGGTCCCACCGTGCCTCGTTTTAGTGGTCCCAAAAGGGGTCTTGGGGGGCACATTACTTTTGGAATGTGAAATCAATGAAGACGGGTTACCGGGCCCGGGTTTCCCAATTTCCCCCATAAAAACCTCCCAAACAAAAATTTGGCCCGGTTTTTCAGTTTTATTGTCAAACCCCCTGTATGTTTATATTTTAAAATTTCATTTCTACATCTCATATATAAAATATATTTAAAATTTATTTTCTAAATTTTAAAACCCAAACTATTTCTTAAATATTACATCTAACTCTTAAATCTAATTCTAAGTATATATCTTATTTTTAAATCTTAAACTCAAATATATAGCTTATATCTTAAATCTAAATCTTAAATCTTGGATTTAAATCTTCAGAAAATATGTCAATTAACCACGCGCATAAGGCCATGAATGGGAACAGAGAGGTCAAAAACCAACATGGGGACTCGCTGCAAGCAGAGGAAATTGAACAAGCTGTAATGGCAGGTGTGCGGGCTGCACTACAGCGTACACTCCTGCATGCACAACCCTCAGCACTGTCAACAACTTTTAAGCAAGTTTTTTCACTTTTCACTATTTTTCACTTTCACAGCTATTCAATGTACCGTGGGGTCAGTGTTGCAGGGATTTTTCCACCAGTGTGATAGATTAACTGGTGGCAAAGTGTTTTCAAAATTTTAGGACAAATCACAGTTGACGAAAATCATCACAATTTGCAAAAAATTGCAAAAAAAAAATTGCAAATAAACAGATGATGTTTTCAGAAAAGGACCTCGCTAAAGGAACAGCGGCGTTGACGACACCAGTTTGACTTGTGACACTCAAGTTCACATTCAAACATACCAGAATAAAATATCTGAAATTGCAAACATGCATAAATAACTGCAATATTAACTGAAGTGGGCAATATCTGTGTTTTGTGACTAACATATCTTAAGAAAACATTTTCATCTGACCTCATTTCACAATGAAGGGGACAGATTATACTCGTTTACCATACACTGTCAAGCAACGTAATATACCCATCATTCAGAAAAAACTCTCTTCAGTAGGCTGCAGCTAGATCCCAAATGTAAATCCCTGTGCTCACAGTAGTGTGAGCTGCATGTAAAGAACAGATCCTCATTCATTATGTCATTACATCGGACTGGTTCTGAACTGTACTGGACTGGTTCTGAAATTTCTACTGTAATCATAATGTGTTTATAATATGTTAATGTTGGAGTCAGCATATGTTAGTGTATGAAGGATTAAATCTAATAAAATCCAAATCACTAATGTCACATTTATGTCCAAACAAGAGAGGGAAAATAATAAGTAATGTGAATAAATTGAGTCATACTCCAATCAAATACACAACGTTAGCAGCTAATGTTGCAGTGTACTTATCTCAGTGAGATATCAGAGAGATCTCCAAAAGGACAGTCCAATAAAAGAGACGTCCCTAACCTTGCTGTCAAATAACACCTTTCAGGTGTTCAAATATCACCTTTCAAATCTACAGTATTTGTGTGTTCTCAGAATCAGAATCAGCTTTATTGCCAAGTTTGTACAGACAAACAATGAATTTGACTGTGGTACATTTTGCTGTCAGTAAGGATTATTTTGTTTTTTTGTATATATAACAGTGAAAATAAAGAATGTCTTTTTAAATGTACATATAAATACAACTGACTTTACAATAGAATATAATATGAGATCAGTCCAAATATGCATGGTGTTGTTCAGAGTGTTCACCAGAGAAACAGTCTGGGGGAAGAAACTGTCTCTGTGGCGGCTGGTTTTGTCAGACAGTGCTCTGTAGCGCCACCTGAAGGTAAAAGTTCAAACAGTTTGTGTGCAGGGTGTGTGGGGACTGCAGAGATTTTAGCTGCCCTTTTCCTGACCTGTATAAGTCCCGGATAGAGGGAAGGTCAGCCCTCATGATTCGCTCTGCAGCCCTGATTATTCATTGCAGTCTGGACCTGTCCTGTTTTGTGCATGAGCCAAACCACACCGAGATGGATGAAGACAGGACAGACTGAATGATGGCAATGAAGAAGATGACCAGCAGCTCCTGTGGAAGGTTGTACTTCTTGAGTTGCCTCAGGAAGTAAAGTCTCTGCTGGGCCTCCTTCCGAACACTGTCTATGTGTGAGGACAATGTCAGATTTCGAGAAATGGTGGTTCCTAGAAACGGCAAGTAGTTCACAGAAGATACAGTGTTGTTGAGGATGGTGAGGGGGTATGTGGGGGTGGTGTTCTCCGAATGTCCACCATCATCTCCACAGTGGGTTAACTTCTAGCTGGTTCTGACCACACCAGTGTACCAGCGTGCCATCATTTTGTATATGGCAGATTCTGTCTTCACCACCTCTTTTCTTCTCAATGTAAACTTCAGGTCCATCTTCATTTTCACAAGTTGTCGATTTGATGTTCTCTTCTGCATTTTATTAACCAAGTCTCTGTGGGCATGCTAGAGGGCTACCAATTTAAATCTGTCTGGAAAGTTGGGTAGGTAGTTGAGCTTGCCTTCCTTTGGCTTCTTGATGTTCTTCTTACCTGGTTTTCTTTTGGTGCCCTTCTTGTTTACCTGCATTTACTGCTACGTCAAGGCACCCTAATCCTCTGCGCTTTGTTCTGTAGCCAATTTAAATTTTAGACTATTTTTCCAGCCACTACAGCAGCTGGTGGAGCCTCCCTCCTGGAGACAGGGGTGCTTCCTTATGAGGGCTTGTGCAACACTTTCAAACTGAGCATTATTTGGATATGCTGTGTAGCTACATGTTCTCTGGCTCTCTGGCAATCTTGTGTCTTGAGTCTTGTGTTTCTTCCCTTTTGACACTTTCAGGTGTGTACCATCACAAAGAAGCAGCAGATCTGCTTGCCTAAGTCTAAATGCTACATCAACAGAAAAATCTGGGATGTCAAGAAGTTCAGGCCACTGTTTCTGTCACTCTTGAGACGATGTAGAGAAGATCTCTGAATCTGCTACATTGGATGTGTCACTCAAGATTTCATCTGATGTTGAGACAGGTGCTAACTCATGTACAGGGATGACTTTGACAGTTGGTTTTTTCTGGAAAATCTTCTGTCAGATTGCATAGATCATAACCGAATTTAGGATCTTGGTACTGGCGACTGCAATTGAAAGTCCCAATGATTCTTTAAGCTTTCTTATCAAATCCTCCACTGTGGTAGGCCTTGTATTCAGAATGACCTTTCTTATATCTGTTTCTGTGAAAACTACCCTCAAGGTCATCTTCTGGTGTGCTGCCATCTTGGCAATTATTAGCTCATTAAAAAACATTATTAGCTCATTAAAAACATACACATACACACACAGATATTCAGATTGACCTAAAGCTTATCCATATCCAGTTGTTAGGACTCATCACACTTACCACAACACAGAATATAACGACTGTCACTACTGAATCTTCTCTAAATCTGCTTGCTGACAGAGGGAAAACATTATTCAGCTTTTTTAACTGCACCACACACAAAGAGGGATTTGTGCTGCCACAGAGTTCAAACGACCTGAAATGTTCATGGTACCATGCAGTCATAGTGTTGCAGACAAACAAGATCTCTGTGTTTATTACTACAATCTGCCTGATCTGTTTGAATTTTGGGAGGCCTGAGCATGAACCAACGGAGAGTATCAAATCAGCACAGCATCTAATTCCATCTACAGAGACTGATGATGCAATAGGAACCATTGTAAGACTGGTTTTATCTGGGACACATGGCATGTGGTGTGGACACGGTAATGGGATGGCAACTGTAAACGGACGGTGGTGTGACTGATGATGGAGTCTATCTTGAAGGGCCCCAAGAACCTGGGAGCCAACTTCTTGGAATATGCCTTTAAGGGAAAATTCTGAGAGGACAGGCAAGGAAGCAGGGAGGAGTGAAGGCTGGAAACCAATAAATGCCTCAAACGGCGAGAAGCCGGATGCAGCAGATATGTGGCTATTGTGTGCAAATTCGACCCAGGACAGATGATGACTCCAAGAAGTAGGATTATTATTGCAAAAGCAACAAAGAGTGCTCTCAAGCTCTTGGTTGAGCCTCTCGCATTGCCGTTGGTCTGGGGGTAGTAGCCAGAAGAGGTCTGGGATCTAGCCCCTAAAGATGCACAGAAGTCCCTCCAAACCTGAGAGATAAACTGTGGACCTCGATCAGAGAGAATCTCTGTGGGGATGCCATGTAACTTGAAAACATGATTTACTAAGAGTCTAGCTGTCTCGGAGGCAGGGGGGAGCTTAGTTAAGAGCCACTAAGTGACAAGCCTTAGAGAAACAGTCAATGACTGACAGAATGACCGTCTTGTTTCTGGATGGGGGAAGTCCAGTAACAAAGTCCAAGGCTATGTGTGACCAAGGACGACTAGGAACAGGTAAGGGTTGAAGAAAACCTGGTGAGATGGTTTGTTTCTAGCGCAGATAGCACAAGCAGAATCAAACTCAGTAGTGTCCTTATTTAAAGAGGGCCACCAGAAATATCGGCAAAGGAAGCCAATAGTGCGGCTAGCTCCTGGGTGGCCCGAGAACTTAGAAGAGTGGCCCCATTGTAACACTCTAGATCTAACTGTTTCAGGGATGAATAGGCGGCCAAGCGGGCCTCCGCCTGGGTCTGGTTCAACCAGTTGTGCTTGGTGGATAAGGTCTTCAAGTTCCCAGGACAACGCTTCCACAACGCAGGATGGAGGAATAATGGGTTCTGGTTCAGCCTCCTCTTCAGAGGCAGAAAACTGTCTGGACAAGGCATCAGGTTTTACATTATTTGAAACAGGACGGTAGGTGATAGATAAATTGAAACGAGAAAAGAAAAGTGACCAACGTGAATGGCGGGGGTTAAGGCGCTTGGCTTTCTGGGTTTTTGTGGTCTGTCCAGATAATGATGGTTTGAGAAGTTCCCTCTAACCAATATCTCCATTCCTCAAGCGACATCTTTATGACGAGTAGTTCTCTGTCTCCAACATCATAATTTCTTTCAGCGGGAGAGAACCGCCTAGAGAAAAAAGGCACATGGGTGCAACTTGCCATCTCCCAAGGAGCATTGAGAGAGGACTGCTCTAACCCAGGTGTCTGATGTATCAGCCTCCAGGATAAACTGTTCCTTGAGGTTAGGATGGGTTAGAACAGGAGCAGAAGAAAAACGCTGTTTGAGGGTGACAAAAGCCTCTTCTGCCTGGGGAGACTATACTACTAGGGCCTTGAAGACAGCTGGCGCGTTTGTTAAACCAAAAGGCATAACTAAATACTCAAAATGTCCGAATGGGGTCTTAAAAGCTGTTTTCCATTCATCCCCCTCCCAAATCCGAACAAGATGATGGGGGTTTCGCAGATCAAGTTTTGTGAAAACTGATGCTCCTTGAACTGCTTCAAAGGCTGAAGAGAGAAGGGGAAGAGAGTATTTGTTCTTGATGGTTATGTCATTTAAGCTGCGATAGTCGATGCAAGGCCTCAGAGACCCGTCCTTTTTGGACACAAAAAAAAAAAAAAACGGCTCCTAGGGGAGAAGAAGAAGGGTGGATTATGCCTGTCTTAAGGGAATCATTTATATATTTTTCCATTGCCTCACGCTCAGCCTCAGCTAGCCGAAACAGATGACCGGAAGGAAGAGGAGCACCAGGAAGAAGGTCAATTGAGCAATCGTAGGGACGCTGTGGAGGATGTAACATGGCAGAGGCTTTACTGAACACACGTTGGAGGTCATGATACTCTTTTGGTACATTAGAAAGATCAAGTTAACAAGGTGGGTCAGTAGGTGAAGAGGAAAGATGGGCAAACGAAGGCAGGAGACATGACAATGTTGGCTCCAAGCTTCAACACGGGAATGGGTCCAGTTTATATGGGGGTTATGAGTTCTGAGCCAAGTGTGGCCCAAAACGATGTCAATTTTTGTGCATTCCCAGAAGTGATTAACTCGAGGGTTTCAGTCTGATGAGTGATGGAGTGAAGGGCTTGACCATCTAGAGCATTGACTTGGATGGGTTGACTTAGTTTACAAATGGGGAGATTGAATTCTTGTACTAACTCAGGACTTATTAGATTTTGTTCATATCCAGAGTCTATCAATACCCTTAAAGGAATCTGTACCTGGGAAGCAATTTAAGAAGCAGGGAGAGTTAATCGAGAGTAATGACTACTATGAACAGCACCCGCCAGCACCCCCTGTTTTACTGGCAGGTCTGATCTTTTGGGCGAACTGGGCACTGAAGAAGGAAATGACCGGAGCCCCCGCAATACAGACAAAAACCTGCACTGCGGCGTCTCTGTTTCTCCTCCAAAGTAAGACTAGCTCTGCCTATCTGCATGGGTTCGGGCTGCTGGTTATTTACATTTAGTGGCTTGTCGAAACGGATCAAGAAACTACGGTACAAAGCCAGGTAATGTTAAAAAGTTTATAAATGTCTTGATGTTGTTAATATATGCTCTTGGTCCGTCATCTTGGCACTAGTGCTGCTGCTTCTTCTTCTTCTCCTGCTGGCGGTACGCAACAAATTCAGAGATGCATACCGCCACCTAATATATAATACTCTTTATTCACGCCATGGCCATACATTTGGCTCTAATTTCCACATAGATCATCTGATCTGCACCAAATTCAATATGATTGATCCTAGTCCAGTCTCCAAAAGAGATTTGATGACATATTTGGTGGGCGTGGCCTAATTCTTCCACAGCGCCCCCTAGAAAGTTTTTTAAAAATCAGGCACAAAAAAGTCTATTGCAGAGTTGGTCCAAACCCAACAGGAACATTGAAGTTGAAATTTTGACCACATTTTTGCCCTTTCTAGCCCGCATATCTGAGCGAACTCCTCCTACAGCTTTTGACTTAGAAACTTGAAAATCACTGAGTATTCTCTTAAGGCACGGGGGATCAAAAGTTATCAAAAGCTTTCTGATACATGACAGCGTGTGGGCGTGGCCACATCTCAAAATATCACTTCTCTCCATAAAAGACAAAATTGATATAGCTCCTACAAGGAAAGTCACAGAGACCTGAAACCTTCTAAGATTGATCTGCCTCTGACCCTGAACAATATTCACTGATCAGATGCCGACATCATCAAAGCCTCGCCCCCTGAGAACAGGAAGTGTCATGTTTTCCTTTTGATCGTCCATATTTGGTGTCCTTCACCTAATCAACATGAAACTGTCCCCAGTGACAGATAACATGAGGGTCTAAGTTGGTTGCCAGTACTGACAGGTTTGGCTACAGGGTGTGGCTGTTGCGATGTGGTGAATTCTGATGTCACGCCACGGCCATACGTTTGGCTCTAAATTACACATGTATAATCTGATGCACTACAAAATAAATATGGTTGATCTTTGTCAGCCCCCAAACAGCTCTATTGGATTACATTGGAATTTGGATCAACAGCGCCCCCTAGGACATTTCAAGTGCTCTATCTCCCTCATACATCATCACATCCACTTCAAATGTAGTATCCATCATCAGGGATCAATGCTGAACATGCTGCAACAGTCACTTCATGACATCATTTCAGCTCCGCCCACTAATCAATTTTAAATGCTTCTCGCCAGATGAGAACTCTGCATGACCGAAGATTATATGACATGTCACTCACAGTTCCACCTAGTGGCGACGTGTGGAATTGAATGGTGGCATCAACGGTGACGTGTGGGCAGCGATGCCAGGCTCCCGCGATCGTTGCACAGGCCGAGTTGCGCCGAGCTGCGAGGGCCTTCAATGCTGCTTGCAGCTTTAATTTTAGTTATCTCTGTTTAACAAGATCATTACACTTTATATTTTAGTAGAAAAGTACTGTCAACTAATTTGATTTAGCAATGAGACAACATTTTTACCAAACATGAAAGAATAATTAATGATTACTAGAAAATGTAATTACAATTAATAACTGCATTAAGAATGCAGGAGATATTCTGGTCAGATGTCCAAACCACCTCGGCGGACACATTTTGATAGGGAGGAGCAGCACTACTCTTGGTTTTCCCAGGATGACAGCACTCATCATCCTATCTCAATGGCAGAGCCGAGCCATCCACAGGAGGAAGCCCATTTCAGCCATGTCATAATTGAGCTGCAGCAAAATGGAGCAGGCCTTGCATCACCACAGACAAGTACAAGTCAGTTTATTCATCCGTTACACTCTATCCTGCCATCACTGTTTGACAGGACACCAGGAGCCTTGAACTCCACTTGAGGCACAGAATGACCTCTGACCTTGATGAAGCAGTCCACCTTTTTCAGGCTGAGAATGGAGACTTCAGTTCTAGAGGTGATGACTCTGACCCTGCTTAAATGCAGCTGAAAGGACAGAAAACAGTTGGTTAGACTATGCTATAGAATGGAAAAGGTTGAATTAGCATTGAGGGTAAAGTGCTTGCAATACATCCACCTTATACATTTGTCTTGTAAAAAATTCATTGACATTTTTCTTTTTCTGATACATTTTAAGATACACTGACATAAAATACTATTTACCACTTACAGACGTCTTCTGCTTTTCTGTGACATTTATCTGTCTCAGATAAAATAAATATTATCAGACAAAAAAATCTGAGCAAATGCAAAGAACTATGTAAAAAAGTAATTAGCTCCTGAACCTGGTAAATGGTTGTGCCATCCTTGACGTCAACAACTAGAATCAACCATTTTTGATAAGTGGCAATGAGTTTTTTACGCCACTGTGTAGGAAATATGGCCCATTCTTCTTTGTAGATTTTTTTTTTAATTCAGACCAATTGAAGGTTAAAGTTTAGTTTTTGTTTATGTTTTATTTTTTGCCATTTAGTCTTAGTTGTGTGGGAACGATTGAAATCTTTTTCCTGCTGCATAAAGAAACTGTCCTTGAGCTTGAGTTCTGAAACTGATGCCCAGACCTTCTTCAGAATACCATGATTCCATCAATCACAACAAGTCGTCCAAGTCCTGAAGAACAAAAACAGCCAGACTATAACACTACCATCACCATGTTTGACTGCCGGTAGAATGCACTATTTCTGTAATCGGACCCGCATCTTCCAAAAAGTTCCACTTTTGCATCATCAGTTAAAAAAATATTTTCCTTAAATCTTGGGGAACATCAAGATTGTTTTTTGGTAAATGTGAGACGGATCTTTGTGTTCCTAGGGTTAAGTCGTGGTTTTTGTCTCCCATGGAGGCCATTTTTGCTCATTCTCTCTTTCTATACTATTGAATCAGGAACACTGACTTTAACTAAGACAAGTGATGTCCGAGGTGCTTTAGATGTTGTTCTGGGTTCTCTTGTGATCTGTAGGATGAGTCGATGATGCGCTCTTAAGAGTAATTTTGGCAGGTTGGCCATTTTGGGGAATGTTCACTGTTCCATGTTTTCTTCATTTGTGGATAATGGCTCTCAATGTGATTCATTGGAGTCATAAAGCCTTTGAAATGGATATGTTACCCTTTAATGGATTAATGGATTTGAGTGTGTAGGTTTCTCATCTCTTAAAGTGTCAATAAAATGAATGTCTTTAATATAAATGTCTGATTGTAATTAGGCCTGGGTGTGGCTATTGAAATTGAACTGTCCAAAAATATGGGTAACTACAGTTAATTTGTGGCTCATTAGGGAGTTTAGTTATACGTAAATTAAGTCATCATAAGAACACTGCATTTTGTATTTACTCATGATATGTCAGTCAGTCAGTCAGTCATTTTCTACCGCTTATTCCATAGTGGGTCACGGGGGAGCTGGTGCCTATCTCCAGCAGTCTATGGGCGAAAGGCGGGGTACACCCTGGACAGGTCGCCAGTCCGTCGCAGTACTCATGATTTTAAAATTTGTTTTGATGTGTTATTAAAAAGCATTAAACAGAAATCTGTAAGGAAGCAAAAGCTATTTCACAGGTTTGCAGATGTTCAAAAAATAGACATATGAACAGATTCTTACATTAGTAAACCCATCATTCAGTAGTCTTGGCATTTGTCAGAACTTTTAATATATCATTTATTTTGTTTAAACTGGATCAGTGTTTCTTGTACTTTCTGATGTTTGCTGCCATCCTCGACATTTGGAAGCATAGCCTTGATTCCTGTTTCTTTTAAATAGTGAAAGGATTTATTCTCCCAGATTTTTTTTTTTTTAAGAATGATGAAAAGCTCTCTTCCCAGCTTATCCCGTCACAAAAAAAGAAGACTTATCTTTTCAGTGAGATTCTAATTTATAAAAGCCAGAACCACACTGGCAGATGTGCTTTGCTTTCATCAACCCACTTTTATTTGCTCGGGTTTATCTGCCAGAAGAGATCCACAATGTGACAGAAATACATTTTACAACTGTAGAGACAAGCGGACCAAATCCAGCAACGGAGTCACATTCAGCAGTCCTTTGTAGATGGTGTGCAGACTGCTAAGTTGCATATTAGTCAGGGATAGATAACACTGAGCCCCTCTTTATTATAAACCAAAAACAAACACCCTGCTTTACCTAATGCACACTGAAGGCACCAGGGATTTGGAAAGCGAGCTCTCCTTGAGCATCTGACCTGTCAAGCCTTCAGTTGATCTTTTTTTACCTTTATTGTGATGAGTATTCAAGAAATCATTGTGTTCTTTGTGTTGTAGATTAGGTGACGCCCAAACTGTAACTAATGCCTCAAAGCTCACTGTGCTGGAAACTCATTTCCCCAAGCCAAGCCATAGAAAATCAATGTCAGTGCAATCAGAAAACCAGGCATTTACGTTACGATGGAGTATCCCAAACGTTACTTTACTACCAGATGTCAATCCAAATGAAAACGCCTGTCATGTCCTACACAAAGTTCAACTGATAAATAGAATTAATTTTTCAACATTAAGATGTTATGCACTCAAAAAGTGTTCTGTGGTATAAGAGTTTTGTTTAGGATTTGACTTGATTGTTAAATGTTGGGTGGGCACTGAACTATCTGCACATATACATGTGCAACTAGAATTATTCACTCCCAATGCACACTAGGTTTATTGGGAAAATATCTGATAAAAAATCAAATAAAACTATTTCTTTTAAATAAATCAATACAACCAATATTACACCAGCTATATATTGAATTTAATAATTTTTTTTACTACTCCATTATGAACATTATTCATGACCCTCATAACAACCATCTTTAATACTTAGTAAGGCACATACTTGCAGTTATGACCTGCTACAAATGGGATTCATATCCAGACAGGAGCTTCTGGCAGCGCTCCTGAGAAATCTTGCTCACTCAGTCATATTGTGCGGTTGTTGTGGACATAGGGAGAAGCATAATGGTGAGAATACATTTAAATAATGATAAACAGAAAACTTACAGAATAGGCATGGGTCAAACAGGACATGGAACCAGGGTGAAAACAATGGAAGAATCCAGCAGTAAACAAATAAAACCAAGGAGCTTAAACCTGGAGGAGGAGTGATGAGAGACATGAAAACCAGGTCAGCCTAATTAGAGGGATGGAGAACAGCTGGGAGAGAATCTTAGCAGGGAACTGAGGAAAGGTGACTAGTAAACACACAATGAACACAAAGAGTCTAAGTCAAAATGTACAGGCAACAGAACACAAGAAATAATTGAAGAACTCAACACAAACTTCAATAACCTTCGTCCTATTTCCAACCTCCCATTTATCTCCAAAATATTGAAAAAAGCTCTGACATAAATGAACAGCAAAACTCTGCACACACGGAATGAATTCACACAATTTCATAAAATACAAGAATTTATTAACAAAAATAAGTCAACTCAAAGTCAAACATATTTCAATCAACAAACTCTTCACCATGCTAAAACAATTCAACTAAACTACCAAGCAGAATTAAAGAATAAGGAAGATTAATGGGTTATCTACAATTATCTCCGAAAGAGTGACGCAATATTACCATGCAATGTTATTTATGTTTGAGAACCAAGGATTATCTTGAAGAATCTGGAAGTGAAGTGAAGTTAGTCTTGGAACTAACTTAGGCAATAATTGGCATACCTTTAAACAACCATTCACAATGCAAGATCAGATAAAATATTATTTTAATAAAATAATATTTTAAGAATGATTTGCTGAATAAAACCAACCTTCTGGATGACCAATTCTCAACAGTGTTTAATTACCTCCCATTATTTAGTAAAATAATATTGAAAGAGATATTATTTTGAAGAAGAACCAAATCTTTCTGGAGAAATGGGGCTTAATGGTGTTTACTTAGTTTTCAAGTTTGATAAAATAATATTTAGGGAAATATTATTTTACTGAATTGAAAACTAACATCCTTTTTGGGTAAATGATCTTTAGCAGGCCAGCATGTGTTCTTAGCTGTTAGCAGTTAAAGCTAACAAAAGAAGCTTATAGCTTATCATCAGAATCAAACACATACCTGTAAAATACCACTAATAAAAGGGTTAAAATGCATAACCATGGACGGCACGTTATGGCCGATCTTCTGTGTTTAAAATCACCCTTTAAATAAAGTTTGTCTTAACTTTAAATAAAAACACAAACACAGAACACACAAACTGAGCACATGTGCTTACAGCTAATCTGCCAGCATTGAAATAGCTGAGTTTCAACTCAAACAAAACCAAACTTCATAAAACAAAAATAATGTTTAGATTATTTCATTCTAAATTACTTCTCTCTGCCCAAACCTAACCTCTCAGGTCTACTGTGCGGAGGAAAGTTGTCCAGGCGATGAAGTTTGAAGAAAGCTTCCATAGTGAACAAAAGGGTTAGCTGCAGCTAACCTCTGTAGCCATGGGGAGGGGCGGCTCGCTCTGTCGGCCGGCCAAACTGCACGTTACTGCATTTTCCACGGTGATGCGGTCCCGTTGTCCTTCCTTCAGACCAGGAAACTGCTCCACTCGGCATTGTAGAGACAGGGTCTCTGCTGGGAACTCTCTATAACACAGTTTGATTCTGTGGACCTTAGAGAGAAAAGTCAAGCCACGCTTGTACCTTAATTACCCCCGTTCATGAATGAATACCGGATACACAAACAGCAATTCATTCGTACTTAACTTAGTGCATATGATCGCGTGATCGTAAGACACTCTTGGATCCAGTTTAAAGAGTAAGGTCTGTTTGCCAGCAAAGAGACATTAGCGCTCTGCGTCTTTCCTTCCAGCTCCGCAGGGGACCAGTGTGGAAGAGACAGGATCTCTGCAAAAGCGGGGTTTGATTTGGACAATGACGTCACGGGAAGGCCGCTGTTTTCCCTTTTCCTGGCTGTGCTGGAAGTAGGTTAATGCGATTTATTTTGAAAGTTCCAGAAAAGTTTGTACCGGACTTTCATGTTGTAACCATGGCTGGGTCCCAACACTTGTGTTTTCATCATGTAAAGCACCATGTTGTTTTGTTGCTGAAATTTGCAAGATGGTGCCTGTGTATGTGGACTGGCATCTACCTCACTCTACTTTGTGAATATGTATGTTGATTTTAATGTGTTTCATCCAACATGTCAGTTCCCCACTGTCTTATGATCACCAGACTCTCCTGGAGCTTCGACTATCTGCAGATGTACCTTTGTAGTTTGATAAAAATGGACAAAAGTTTGTGCCACCCCTTCTGGCTGAGGTACCAGCTTAACTACTCCATATTCATGCCCCACATCTCTGGAGGAAGCGACGCTGATGTCGGGGTATGCATGGTGGGCATCTCACCAAGCAGAAGTTTTGGCTGTCTTACTCTCCCGGGAAATTTTGGGCATTATGCTGGTCTTTCCCTCAACTATTGGCCCCATGGCTCACCCTGTACCCTCTGGAGACTCCTGGCTGGTTCCTGTCATCAGATTGAGTCAGATGTCTCAACCTTTGCGCTTCCCTAATGCCGAGGAGCGAATCTGCAGAACCTGCAAGCTAGTGTCCATCAGGATGGGCTTATCGAATGCTGAATCGGTGACAAATAAGACTTTTATTCTTAAGGATTTCTTTTCCTCTTGTGGTCTGGATTTATTCTGCTTAACTAAGAACTGGATTTTCCCCTGTTAGTCAAGTGCATTTTCTGAACTGCTGCTGGGTGACTGTGCATATTGTAATTCTACAAAGTCTTCTGGTCATGGTGGGGGTCTAGCTGTTGTCTATAGATCACACTTTAACTGTAAGCAGCTTTTTCTGCCAGTCCACTATTCAAGCTTTGAAGTTTGCTTATTTGAGCTGGGTTGCTCTCCCCATCACTTTGTGCAGTAATTTAAAGTATAATGAGAACTTCCTAGATATTACCAGATTTTAAAGGTGGAGGATTTTAATATTCAGTCTGCTGTCCCAAGAAGCTGCTGGGCAGTCTTTTAACTTTGTTCAGTCTCTCAGTGGTGCCACCCAATAATGTGTACACACTATGGCTCTGGTATCCCACTGATTATCTGTTCTTTATATAGAGATTGGCGATGCTGTCTTTTCTGACCATATGCCTATTTTATTAGATTTTATTTCTCTTCGTCAAGACCTTTTAGTTAGGTCCGTGTAAATGACCTAACTAAAATTGACTGTTCATAAATTGTTTCATAAGAGTTTGTTATTCTGCTGCGGCAGTAATTAGTGCAATTAGTGCTTATGTTGAAATGTATAGTCCGGGGAGGTGCTGTAAACCACTGAACAGAGCAGCGCCAACCCAGTGTGCAGAGAGAAAGTGTCCTTCACAATTATCACACGAAGAGATAGTTATGATGAATATCGAAACAGGAAATAGTTTCTTAGCACCTGGTTGATTAGGGAACAAGGTTGAAATGACTTATTTATTTATTATTTTTTTTATGTTTATTTTTTTTTCTTTCAGTAGAGGGTAAACTATGTAAAGTCACAGACAGTTTAAATATTATATATTTTATTTCATTTCATGGTACTGGGAAATATAGGAGGGAGGTGAGATGTTTTATAAATATACGCCGAAATGGGGTAAAGAAAAACAGTCAAGGGAAAGATAGTCAAGGATGAAAGGGATGTAATAATTTTAAATAAATAAATAAATTTTATGGTAAAGTAATGAGGCCAAGAGGTTAAAAGCAGCATGTTAATTGAGTTATTAAAGGTATTTACATTCTGCATATTTTCTTAGATCTTACAATGTGATCACATGCAAGGCTCTTTCAACCAAAGGATTGTGAACCATCCCCTGAGAGACCTTCTTTTAAACTGGGACGCTACTGTTATGATTTGGGGTTGTTTGGTTTTTGGTTTCTGGGTTTTTGAGCTGGTGGATATTCCTCTCACAGTTTTTGAATCATGCTTCTGTTTATTAATTTTCTGGTTATGTTTTAGTCTTGTTCATGTTTTGTCAAGTTTGGTTTTTGGTTCTGGTCTTGCTTTAGTTTTTGTTTGTTTTCAAGAGTCTCTGTTCTTGCTCCAGCCACGTTCTGTTCTGTCTGTTAATTATCTTTATCTGGTTCACCTGCTCCAAACTAATCTGTCTCCTAGCTCCACCTGGTTTACTCTCCATATATTCACTCCTGTTCAGTTGTTCATCGGGGAAACATTTCTCAAATCATGTCTTGTTCTCAGCTCATGTCTTGTTTTGTGGACCATGCAATGCCTGTCTAGCCAGCCTGCTTCTGTTTTGTTCCTGCCTCTTCTGAGAGTGAGTTTTTGTTGTTTTTATTAAATCGTTTTTCACCTACCGTCATGCAGCCTACTTGTCTGCATTCTGGGGTCCCACATAACGCAAGTCGTAACAGCTACAGACAGTTTGTGACCGAGCAGAAGTTCTGGAAAAGGGAAGAGAAGAACAAAGAGCGCTCTGAATCTACTGATAAACACTAGGGGAGTGCACATCTAATGCTTTGGCGTGCCAGATATATAACTACATGTGACCTTCTTTCATGGCTCTTTGTCATCCTTTCACATACAGCGATGATCTGAGACAGGAGCCTCAGCGATGATCTCTGTAATCATGACCGGAAGCAGGGTGTGCTAGTTCGGACAGAAAGCCGGGGATGAGATGATTTAACCAAAGCAGAAAAGCCATAAGAGAAAGCGATACATTTAGACAGCCTCGGGAGATGGTAAAATGAGAGAAACCAGATCAATGAGCTGCCTCCGCAGGATTTAGAGCTGAGCCTGAACGAGATGGTAGAATACATGGGAGTAAATGATAAACCTGAATGAAAAGAGGGGTGGGAAACACCGCACGCTTGAAGAGCACATGAATGAAAAAGATAGAGAGGAGAGAGTGGAGCAATACATCTCAACTAGAGATGAGCTAGGCCGGGCATTAGCAAGGGCGAACGCCGGTGGGAGGGGCCGAGGAGCAGGCAGTGACGATGGAGCGGGAAAGAGGAAGTGCTGGCGTAGCAGAGATGGCGGCGAACTCCCAGAGCAGGTGAGTAAGGGATGACGTGGAGCGCTGTAGAAAATCCATGAAAAAGATGAATGAAGCAGGGAAAATGTAGGATGGTCGGTTTGAGGGATGAAGATGGAAGGAGAAACTGTTAGAGAAACCAGCCCGGGTGAGGCGAGTGCTCCTACGAGCGGTAGGGGAGGAAGGATTATGAGAGTCTGTTATGAACAGTGCGAGGAGGCGTCGGACTGGTAGATGAGCTCAGCTGACAAGCGAGGATGAACACAGCTGAAGGTCCTTTGAAAGCAAGGCGTCGGAAGGTGATTGGATGGAGAATCAGGCGGACAGGATGCTGATTGGAAGGCCGGGAGATGCACAGAAGAGTCATTGGAAGGTGGAGGCGGTGAAGGTGAGTCTTTTATTCTGAATTTTCGTCTAAACTCCATGAATCAGCTCTGTTAAGTGTTTTTATGCCATTTTTTAGCAACTGACTGAGGAAACCATGTACCATGTACCATGATACTCCCAGATCTCACTGCTGCCTTGATAGACCATGATATTCTAATTGGCTGGAGCAATGGTTGGGAATCAGAGGGTGGGCTCGCCAGTGAATAAAGTCCTGCCTCTCTGGTAGAAGTTTTTGTGTGTGGATTAGTGACTCCACCTCATCCTGTGCTGAAATGCCATGGTGGGTACCACAAGGCTCTATTTGTGGACCACTTCTTTTTGCCCAGAACCTTTTGCCATTGAGAACTATTTAATGGAAAAAGGAAAAATGGGAGTTCATTCCATTTAAATGTGTATGACTGCCAAATCTATTTTCCCAGCAAGCAGTGTGATGCTCGCTCTATTCAGCCTCTTTTTGACTGTCTTAGTGACATCAAATCATGGATGGCTCCGAATTTCTTTGAATTTTAATTAATGTTAAACTGAAGTGATTTTATTCAGTCCAAAATATTTTGACCAGTTCCCCCTTTGCTGATCTTTTCACGATGACCGCACATTTCAAATCTGTTGTCACCAATTAAGGTCTTAAAATAGATGCTTAACTTAGGTTTGATAACCGCATTAATGCTTTTGTAAAATCCAATTTTTTTTCATCTGAGACAACTCAGGGTTAAACCTCTCCTTTCGAGGCATGACGTGGAATCAGTAATCCACGCTTTTATAACCTCCTTGGATTATTGCAACTCTTGCTTTTAGCAAAAATTAGCTAGGTCACCTGTGATGGACTGGCAACCAGAACCTGTTCAGTGTGCACCATGCCTCTCACCCAGTAACTGCTTGAGATAGGCACCAGACGCCTATCCAGAATCTGTCAGATCCTGGACAGATCCTTGTCTATATAAACTGTAGCCTTTAGTATATTTGAAGAATCTAGGCTTCTAGGCCTTAACCATATCAGAGTCTACTGAACAGTTCTCAAAAATCAGATGTTCACAAAAGGCAACAAGACATACTCACAAAACGGGCTTCTACAGGTTATCAGTCACTACTTTCAGGTAAGTAGGTTGATTGTAATGGCTTTTTAGAAGAGGTTTTGAAACCTCCAACCCACAAGCCAACCCACTTTTGTTTCTCTCTTGCTCTCGGTGTAAGACACACGCGTTTTCTCTCTCTCCCTCCCTCCCGGCTGATCCCTGCTTCTGCTTTTGTCTGTATTTTTCTTAGAGCCTCGCTTTGCATATCCTCCAAACTTTATGGATTTGGTCAGCTGGTCTCTCAATGTAATTGATCAAATTTTGTCGACGGGAAAACAGGGTAAAGAAGAACCCTCTTGTCCAGACGGGACGTTCTTCTCTGGATACACAATGGATTCTTGGCAGCAGTGGAAGACTGTGTGCCTTACTATGATGTCGGTCGAGGACGTAGAAGATGTGTACATATTTAAACTTTGATAAAAGAATTTCTACTTTTTGGAGTTGGTGGTTACCTGGCTTATCGATTGATTCGCAAAACGTGGGCGGCTGTTCAAAGCATTCCAAAGCTGTCTGTGATGTTGGATGGAGTATGTAGAGCGATCAACACTCAGACTGAAATGAGAGCAGAATTGCAGCCTGGCAGCGGTTGGACTCAGAGGTTAAAGGATATAATCTTGGAGAAGTTGTTTACTCGAGATCTGCGGAAAGTACCAGAAATTTGGCTATTTGGATTCGCAATTGAGACATACCAGTAAAACTCTTAATGTAGCTGGAAATTCACAACTGCCTGAACCACAACATTTATTGTTTTTCTAAATCTGGCGCCCCAATGTGGCCTTGGCAAGTTCTGCTAACTGGCTATCGACAAAATATCTACTGGACGTTATATAAACACCACGCTCTTCCCCAGCACTCGCCTACCAGCTGTGTGCTGATAGGACTATGCGGGCGATTGATAAAACTTCTACCTCTCTTCTCAAGGAAAATTGGGCTTCTATCAGTCTTGACAGTCTAATTCTTGCAAACATACTGAGACTTATACATTCGCACCCTCAAGATTCCACCATACCCTTGCTAAATATTTACTTATGTGTGTTGCTTACCCCTGCTGAGGTTTTTTGTACTACTTCAGACTGTATTCTGCTAAGAATAGAGTCTGAAATATGATTTTTCCCATCCTATCTTACTTTACCTAAATGTGTGATTTCATTACTTTTCATAGACTTTCAGATATCTCAGAAGGATTACCAGCAAAAGCCAAATATTATTAGTATATGAAACTTTGACTAAAGCTGTTTTTACACCAATGAGCAGAGATTTTTAGATTTCTTAGAAGGATTGTATTACAACAATTTCATATCAGTGAAAGCCAAACATTATTAGTATTTAAAAAGTTTGGACTAAAAATCTTTTATACCACTGACCCTGTTTCTCTACTTAGAGTTTCGGTGAGTACCCATGACTGCTACTATTTGAATAATGGGACCACGGCTGCCTTATACCAGCGACCTCAAGGATTAATATTATAATTTTTCTTCTAGCACAGGATGAATTCCTTACCAATTACTTAATGAACTAATTACCTCTATTAGAAAGATTGGATTAGAACCAGCTCTTACCAGTAAACTCCCAAAGATTATTAATGTCATTTGATTTGTTTTTCTATGTTTGATTTTCTGTATCATTGTAATTTGTAATCATTGTGTTTTTCCTCGTGTACAGCGCTTTGAGTGCCTTGTTGCTGAAAAGCGCTATATAAATAAACTTGACTTGACTTGACAAGAAGTACAGCTTACACCTTAATGGAAAGGACATAAATGTAATTCAAATACTTTCAGGGTTATTTCAGGGTAACAAAATAAATTAAACGACAAGTGAGACTTATCCAAAGGAAACTAGCATTCCAGCCTTCATAACCCATATTGAAAGTTTTAGAGTGCAATTCTAAGTGTATTCACACATGCCACTTTTGGTCCACTTTAAACGGACCAGAGTTCATTTCCCCCCTTGGTCCGGACCTTTTGTGCAGGTGTGAATACACTCAAGCGAACCCTAGTCCAGACCAAACAAACGGACCGAGACCCACTTTTTGAGGTGGTCTCGGTCTGCTTCCAAACGGACTCTGGTGCGGTTCGCTTATGGTCTGAATACAAACCGACCCTGATCCGAACCAACTGTCGAGGCATAAAGCTCTGCTTTGACTAGATTAAAAGTGTTATTATTGTTTCTACCATTACAAGATGAACTTTGTGAAGGATGGTTCTTACATACGCCTGACTGTCTGGAAATCAGAGTGCATTAGAGAAAAGTCCTTGGTGAGAGGGAAAACTAATGGGCTTGTTATTGCAGGAAATCTTGTGATATTCTGACCCTTGCCAGCCGGGAAAGTTTTGACATCCCTAAAGTGTTGCCAGGTCACTGTGACATGGAATCTGAATCCAGGTAAGTGATGAAATTGTTATTGCAAACTGACACGTCCGCCCATTTAAAGGTTTGCAGATGTTGGCTGAATGTGGTTTCCCGGAAAAAGTGGACAAAACAATGTGTGGGTGCCAAGATGTATTACGTAAATGATCCCAACACACACCAATGCTTTGTATCTCTATAAAGAACCCCGGTAAAGACTGAAGGGAGGGGGACTTCTTGAATTTTTTGATGAAGATAAACTTGTGCGCTTTTTGAAGAAATAAAGTACCCTCCGTGGGAGCTGTTTGAGAGAGAATACTCTGAGTTCTATGTTCTATCATCTTCGCTTAGTGATACGACCGCCTGCTCCTAAACAACTACAAAAAGCGTACGTCTCTTTGGACATAAGAAGTCCCTGTAGCCAGTAGCAAAGGTGTGTGTTGTAAGGTAATCATACCTGATAAGTTGTGTGTTGCTTAGCAACGCTACTGGCTTGTTGTGGGACAAGGCACGTAGAGAACGGGGGTGTTCCGACGGGGTTCCAAAATTATAAATGGAACGTTTCAAAGTCTGTGTTGAATGAGCTGCTCTTCACCCTCACAATGATATTGCAGCTGTAATAACGGCACAAATATGCAGAACAGAGGTGCCGCAGGCACGTTTTCCTAAATTTCGGGGTCTGTGCGCTGTACCGCCCTCGTCATTTCTGTCCAATGGAAACAATGATCGTCACCTGCGTGGCTTTGTTTACAAGTAATAGTTCACTTGCAAAAAGTACAATGTGAAAACAAACCGCACCAAATGAAAAAAATTAATTTCGCTTTCGGTCAGGACCAAACAAGCGGACCAAAGGACTTTCCTGGTGTGAATACACCCTAAAAGTCCAATAACAAAAAAGTACACTTTTCAACAATAATATCTTCTCAGTTCAATGCACGGTAGAGTTTTGCAAAAAAAGGTACAAAAATGTAAAAAAAATTGATAATGTAGATCTCTCCAAAAATAATAATAAAAGATTTTTATAACAAATAAAATTTTTCTAAATCTGCTCTTACCACATTCTTGGCAGAACACATCATGCAGAGCAGGGGTCCAGATGTGGCAGAAACATCAACAACCAATGATGTCATCCCAGGTGGGCAAGGCAGGTCTGCACCACATGGCTAAACTACTCAGTCATTTCACATGTTTCATACAACAGAACGTACTTTACCAGTAGGACTAGTAAGCACAGATATGTAAAAAAACATTTCACATTCCATTCAAAATATAATAGAATTAATATATTCATATATCAGCTTGTGCTGATGTCGGCTCGCCAAAGGTCTTATTCCTCTCCAACAGCCAACACTCTTATGGACAGCAGCAGACTTGATGCAACAGTTCTGACCTCTTTTTCCACAGCAGACTGCAACTACACAGACTGCTCTGTAGCAACACCTGTGAGGCGTTCATAGGCCCTCTGAATTTAGGGTTACAGTGAACCTAAGATTCGTTTTCCTCTAATGAGGAACAGCAGCTTAAATAGGCTCAGCTGCTTAAGGACTGAATTTATTTACCGACTGGTGAGCTTACCAAATACCATCATCCATCTATATACACATACACTTTCATAAATACAAATATACATTTTACCATTTAGTATTACTAAATTAAAATGTAATATTTTATATTTTAACCTTACACTTTATCATCATTATGAAAACATCAAATGAGAAAAAAAAAAGAAAAGGTTTTTTGAGGAGAGTTTGCAGCAAGGGAACCTTGGTGGTCGGAGCAATAGAAGCAGCGATGGAAATGACTCAACAAACTGGAAAGATGGTTAGCAGCAGCTGGACTGAGAATGGACAGGGGTTTGAAGAGAGTAATAATGATTCAGGAAGTGGTTTTGGCGAAATGGAAGAGGATTGTAATGGAAATGAACAAGTTTGGAGTGCATCAAAAAATAGGAGAAAGCAGAAAAAACAGAGCTCAATGGAAAATCATTCAAATCTAGAACAGGCAACTGATGAACAAAACGTCAATGCACTTTCAGTACAAAATGAAGAATATAAAGTCATCATCAAACTAATCCAAGAGGGAGATTCTTTTGGTGAGTGGAACCCTAGTCATTCAACACTAGAACTCCCAGGGCCGTCAATTTGACGGTTTTGAAAGTTTGACATGCCATAACTCTGGTTTATTAAAACTCTTATCTTCCTGACATCCTGACTTTTTCTAAACCTGTGTCTTGTGTATTCCTATGTCTCTATTTAAAAAAATAATAGTGTAAATAAAAGATCTAAGTATTTCTACCTCTAACTACCACAGCCGCTATTTTGACGGCCCTATTATTTACATTGATATTTTTTTCCCGCGGCTGAGTATACCCGCAAGCGTTGCCTAGCAACCGCCACTCTAGAATGCAGTCTGAGAAGGAGATTGTTGGCATCCTACAAGTGGCTTCTAGAAGGATATTTTCTGCTCAAGAGACATTGGACATGCTTCAAAAATTACATGATTGTGATTCTGTGGTCGAGAGGGATTCTGACGGCTCTTGGTCAGCATTCAGTTCCAGTGACAGCGGGTCAGAGAGTGATCCTCCCCCGGCTAAAAAACACGAGTCCTCCCATTAGCAGGAGGTCGTGGCGCATTATTTCACAGTAGTAAAAGACTAGCCTATGTAACGATTTTATCATTTTAGGCTATAGTTTACAGATTAGTAAACTAATAATATATAAAATATAGCAACAGTGCCACAATCAGCGCAGGTTCAGAGATAGGGAGATGAGCCAGGTGCCCAGTGCCCAGCTATAAACCCAGCAATCCAGCTCCCTGGCAGGAGATAAACTACAATTCAAGGTACTGATAATGGACAAGAAATAAACAATAAGTTAGGTCATAGATATAGTAGCCCAGTAACGACAATCTATTCAGCGCTTTACAGCGTTTCCATCGCAAGACGAGCGCACACCTGGGAAGGAGGAGGAAATAGGAAAGGATGACGCTGTGTGGACAGTGGTAGGGGAGGAAAAAAGTAGAGGGAGGCGTCACAGCCAGAACGAGTTGAAAGAGCGCCAGATCCAAGATGCCCAGACCGCGTTCCTCTGCTTGGTGGACGCTGAAATGCTCATCCACGTTCAGGGCTGCAAGGTGGCTGAGACCCACAGAGTTTTAGGAGATGATTCCTCCACGGACATGAGTGTGGATGACCTGAAGGCATTTTTAGCACTAGTTTATGTCCGCGAAGTGAAAGAGGGCGTAACATGGAGCTGTCCAGCTTTTGGTCAGATTAGTTAAGCTTTTTTAAAAATGTACCCACACCTCTGTATTATTTTTCAGTACTATTTATAAATAAAAATAAAACATAATAGGTTTTGATGAAATACTATTATTAATTCTTGTCAAAACCATAATTTTATAGCGTGCAAGAAAACCTTTAGCAGTCTGACCAATGTAATGCGATGACATCATAAACGCCCTCGCATCCAGAATGCTCGCCGTCAAATTGACGGGCTTGGGAGTTCTAGTAGTGTTAGAATTCTGGGAGTCCTAGTCTTAACTAAAACAATAAACAAACTGATTGGTGAAATCAGAAGTGCTAAAGTTTTACGAAGTGGTATGCATTTGGTACACTGCAAAGATAGTTTTCAACAAGACAAAGCTATCAGGATAAACAAGATGTATGGTAAAAAGGTACAGTGCAGTCTAGTTGAAAATAAGAAAATGAGCAGAGGAGTCATAAGTGGAGTCCTTTTAAAGGTAAAAATTGGAGAAATTCAAGAAAATTTCAGTGGAGCAAAAATGAAAGAAGTGAGATGCTTGAAAACCACAAGAAACAGAAAAAGATGATAATCTTTCAGTATTGACCAAGTTTGAAAAAGAACGATTACCAAGTAAAGTATTCATTGGGTTCATGAGCTATGAAGTTAAACCATACATATCCCCACCCATGAGAGGCTTCAATCCCAGAAATTTGGACATGCAAAGGTAAACAACGTTGTGGAAGGTGTGCTGGTAATCATTAATATGGGAAATGTGGAAAAAAGTGTCACGATTCAGTGTTGTAACTGTGGATGCAAACACACTGCTGCAAATCGAGGTTGCAAAGTTAGTAAACGAGCACAGGAAATTCAAAAAGGAAAACTTGCACAAGGAATACCTACACTGAGGCTGCGAGGAAAATCCCAAATCATTCAGAAAGACCCAAACCAGCTGTAACATCAAATGATAGATCAGAATCCTGTGATGGTTGTCCTAAAATAGCCAGAGATTATTTAATAGTAAATAAATAAGGTTTTTTTCCCTGAGAATCCCTTGTCCACACTCCAGTCCAGTAGGAGGTGGTAATGCACCTTAACAGTTGGTTTGCCAACCACCATAAAACACAACAAGAAGAAAATGAAGGGAAAAATTTGGCCAAACACCCTGGAGAGGACACAAGAAGACAGGTGAGTAATCACAGCATAACAAGCAACTTTTCTGTCTCACTTCTATATCTAGACTTTACACAAACATATGCTTTTATTAAACTGTAGATATTATTTGCTCCAAGTAGCAACCACCATACTTCTTAATAAAGAGCAACAGTGCAGGGCCTGAAACAAAAGGCTACATGCTAATTGTTAAGATACTCAATAAATATTTAATAAATAATTCAAACTTCTTTTGTGCAAATGGTTACTGATGTGTAAATCTACCCTTAAAGTGATGTGCTAAATGAGGTTCTAGTTAAATTGCTTTTAATAAAATGCAAAGGTGACAAGTTACCACAGTAACAATGGTACACCTCTTCATTGGGGATCAATAATATTAGCTGCTTTTAATTAGAAAGAACTTCGTGTCTTCAAAGATGGTGGCTGCAGTGTTGAAAATGGTATTGAATATGTTTTGTAGTATCAGTATGGCATTAAAAAAAAGTATCATGACAACCCTTTATACCTCGTGTTAAGACAAGGTGTAATGATTGTAAACATCTGTTCAAGTGGCAAACATGAAGACTTGTGTAAATTATTCTGAAGTAAGTTGAAAGATTGTCCCGATGAGTTTCAAACTCGGGAAAGGACATAACCTACAGTTAGTCTGAATTTATGTGGCAGAAGCTTTATAGGATAATTACTAATCATGTCATAGTGAGTTTGTTTATAAAAGACTTAAAATTAATGTAGGTCAGAGGGATGCTGTAGTAGAGCTCCAAAATTACATCTGTCGATGTAGCTCGGTTGCTAATGTGAAGGTCTTAACTATAGTCAGGTTGCATAGTGTTAACTAGCCTACATCATCCAGTTTACATGTATAGCAGTTGACTGGTTCAGTTTAAAGCATGGGGACCTATAGTTTAAGCTTCTCTACAGGGACAGGCTGTCATGATTTGTGGGTGTTTTTGGGCTCTTCTTCTTATTATTATTCTTGATAGGTTTTGAATCATGCTTCTGTTAATTGTTTTCCTGGTCATGCTTTAGTTTTTGTCTTCTAGTTCATGTTTTGTCAAGTTAGGTTTTTGGATCTGGTTATGCTTTAGTTTCATGTTTTTCTAGTCATGTATTCAAGAGTCTCTTTTCTGCTCTAGCCATGTTTTGTTCTCTCCTGTCTTCGATCATCTTCATTCGGTTCACCTGCACCTAGCATTCAGTTTCCTTGTTTCACCTAGTTCTTGCTCCATATATACACATCTGTTCTGTTCATTCCTCCCGGAAACATTTTGGATCATTCACTCACTCTGTTCATGTCTTGTCGTTTTGCTCATGCCAAGCCTGTCTTGCCAGCCTGCCCATGTCTGCTTTTGCCATCACCCTCTGAAGTAAGTTCTTTGTTCATTAAATCATTTCACCTACCGTCATGCTGCCTGTCCGTCTGCATTCCGGGGTCCTCCGCTACACAAGCCATGACACAGACAATGATACGGGAGTTGTCAGAATATTTTTGTTTCGTTAGTATATGGACCCCCTGACAAGGCTTTGCACACCCTCTGGACACTCCTTGTATAAAAGTCTAGTTCCATCACTGTCTCTAAATTTCATTTGAGATACTCCATAATCTTGCCACTACTACTATCTAATCATCAAGCCATTGTTGTCAAATATATTTCCTGTACCACTGCTCACAGGCTTTAAATGCACACCTGGGCCCGTATTCACACTAAAAGTAGCTCCTAGTGATGTCATTCTAAGAAAAATCTTAGAATTTCTGGAATTCTAAGATTTGCTGACTTGTACATGATGATGTCAGTAGCCTAAGCTTAAATAGTCCTCTGTTCCCCCTTTCTTCTAAATGCGGATGAAGGCCACTAGTGTCAAAAAACTTGCAAAACAAAATGAAATAAACACTTTTCCGATTTTAATTTAACTTTTATCCTGTACTCTTCAACTGCAAAACAAACAAAATCTGTTGTGAGAAATATTTTGATCCCAGATGCAAGAGTGTGCTAACCTTCATCTGTTACTTGTTGAAGCATGTTTTTAATTCACTCCGTCCTCTTGGGTAGACATCTGCCATATTGCAGTGAATCTGAATAACTGTAAATGAACATAAAATGTCCTAGCTGGATTTTCCTTACATCCACATCCTTTGGCTAAACTAATAGTTTTCAGAGTGGTTATAAAATAAAATTAATTTGATTGTATAAACATATCAGTCAGGTGAACAAATTACACATGGTGCAGAAAATACAGTCATGAAAGTGTGGAAAAACTTTAACATAAGGAAAACTGGATGTTTTTTCCAGAATTATTGAGAGGATAAAATTGAAACTATGCAGGGATCTGCTAACATTCTGACGGCAACTCTGAAGGAGCTGAAGGAATTTCTGTTATGTGCTGTTTTGTTCTATGGGCTGTGGCTAGGGAGTAGAATATCAAATCAGAATCCCTTTCTTCCAAAGAAAACATCCAGGTCTAGCTAAAATCTTTCAAAACCTTGTGCGAAAAAGTTGTGAAACTAAACTGGAACTTTTGGGCCAAATTTCGAAAAGATATGCTTGACATAGACAACACTGCAGTCATCAAAGAAACATCGCAGGGAAACACAGTGGTGGCAGCATCATGCTCTAGGGTTCTGTTTCTTCAAAATTGATGAACACCTAAAGTGTCTGTTAGGAAGCTAAAATGTGTGTCCAAGCATACATCCAGATCAACAAAGAACAACTTCACCAGAAAGACTAAATGTTGGCAGAGCCACAGTCCAGAACTAAATCTGATAGAAAATCTGATGGGTCACCTGGGACCGAACAGATGTCCTCACAATCTGTTAGATTTGCAATGTAGAGTGGGCAAATATGGATACTGTTCAATGGCGATATATTCCTAATAAAGAATGCTGAAGTTGAATCAATAGGTGCTTCAACAGAGTATTAGTTTAAGGGGGTATACACTTATGCGACATTAATTGTACCGACCACATTTTCCAGGTTTATGAAAAGAGTTGTAAAAAAGCTATGTGTCATTTTTTTTTACCATCTTTAAAGTACACTTCTAATTTCTTTTTGAAAGATAAATATTTCTCAGTATGTTGAGGTCCTCGAAGGCTACATCATTGCTCATTATATAGGTTAGAAAATTCAGAATAAAATAAGCTCAGAATAAAAAGAATAATTTAGAACTTATCCTTTACTCTTGACATGTTGATATCCCATAATGCTTTCTACTTCAATAAAGAGCAGAATAAAGTACATAAGCCAATTTAAATGCACACAGTGAAACATAAACAATACAACTATGTCTCTCAGCCCTTAAAGTGTTAAGAGAATATGAAAGCCTCAGAACTAAGTGCTTTGCCTCTTCTTTTTCTGTTCTCTTGATGGTCCACAAGTTCTCTCATGCCTGTCTGCTCTTCTTGCGACCTTTTCAAAGTTATACATACAAAATGAGTTTTTTTATCCTTGAGGAATGAACCATTTGGGAGCGATTCCATATTTTAGAAGACACTTTCTAGCGCTCCACGGATTTTCAAATGCCCATCGAGACTCACTCTGCATGATTTTTTTTTTTTCATTACTTCTCAGCCTTGCCGTTTTTTTCTAAATCATTCCACACTTCAGCTCTCACTTTACATCTAATATTGGGCCAGGATTTCAATTTGTTGTCTGACCTTTCCTCAGCTACATTCTTCTGGAAAGTGCAAACAGCATTGTGCTCACAGGACTTTAATTCCAGGCACCGAGCTTCTGCTAACAGAAAAAGTCCATCTCAATTCATGAAACCAATACTTGCTATCAAAGTGTCAAAGTTTTTGATGCATTGGAAATATGGCTATTATTTACAGGTATTAGATGCTGGCCTGTTCAACATTAGGCTTTTGAGAGATCTAATGCATATCTGCCGCTGCCTCACCTATTTCTGTAACAGCATTCTAACTGTCAGTGGCTTTTTCTCTGTGCAAACACGGCTTGTCTAATAAATAAGTTTGTTAATTTTTGCCCTGCTGTTTGTGATGACAAATCACCTGCCGTGTAAACATTGTCAACAGATGGCAAAATTATTCAAGCGAGGGCGTGCCGGATACTTCTGGGAGGTGGAACGGTGGAGCGGTGTCTTGGCAGTGGTTTGCGGAGTGAAACACGGCTCCATTCTTCCCAGCTCAGTCCTGGCAAACAGCTTCATACATCATATCGACCCACCTCCTCAGACAGATGTGAGTGGGGTGAAACACATGCAGCTATTACCTCAGACAATTTTTGTCAAAACAAACCTTAATCTGGATATGCCCCACTCTCTGAGTCTAACAGGACTTGGCCATAAACTTGACCCCCCTCTGTCCTCCTCCCAGCAATGCATGCACAGATTTATTACATTCCCCTTATTTTCTGCAAGCTCCTATGTGATGGAGTCATCTATTGCAATTACCCCCTTATTTGATGAAATGGCATCAACCATATTGTCAAAGGGACTGTAATTGTTTGCACCATTTCCAACCCATCCAGTGTGCTTTTGCTGCCCCACCCTGTTGAAAAGGACAGAGATAAAAAGAGACAAATGACCTGATACTCAGACCATGTGAGTATGACTCACAATGTGAATGGGCGCTTTGTGTTTGCTGAGATGCAATTACGCTATCTTTTGTTCCTGTTAACACCTCACCTTGTTTCCGCACCAGCTGAACAGTGATGCTGTGATAGCTGAAGCTGAGAGATGGAGGGGGGGACATCGGCTGTTTTCAGGCTTTCTTAGAGCTGGGGAAATCTTAGTTGCTAAAGTGAATCAATAACACTGTTGCATCCTGCATTGTGGGGTTGCTATATAAGCTTCAAGGTTCAGAAGTGTTACAATATCAAATGAGCACACAGTTTGTTTTAGAAGTGACTAGTAAATCATAGAACTGTGTAGACCAACCTAAGCATTAAGCCCTACTACCTAAATGTATTTACAATTATATAACAAACTTAACAATTAGTTTTTATTGTCAAGCAAATACTTAAATAGGTATTTAGCATCCACATTAGTGTAATTAGGCATAATTAGTCATAACTTTGACCCCTAGATGGCAGCAAATTGTTTCCATTAAGATCCTTGGTCTAAGTGGTACAAAATGCATCAACTGCCATAAAAGCCCATTAATGCTCCTTCACGCATGTAAATAAGTGCACCCTTTTATAACATTATCTAGCATCCCTGGCCTCATGTTTTCAATGTGTTAATTAGGTTGCCATTTTTAGGCATTTTTCAGGAAAGTTCTGAGTATACTTCTGAATTCAAAGGAAATTAGCAAATGTGACATCATTGGGGAAATCTTGATCATGTCCATTTTCAGAAAGAAACTAAAAAGAGGTACTTCCGTAGAAGCAGTTGGTCTGTGTCCATTAAATGCATCGTGGCATGGAGGGGTTCTACCATTTTTTGTAATCGTCTTCTTCTTTATTCCTCTCACCGACTGCTCCTGAACTGTACTTCACTAATGATTACAACCGGCATTGCTCTGGTTGTTGCATTTGGCTGCATTAAGACCAAACGCAATTTCAGGTGACATTACTGCAACAGTCTACAAAGTTAAAAGCGATATTATCACTTCTGTGCAGGTTCTGATGAACACATTCATAACTGGTGTTTTAGAAAACTTTAAATTTAACAAGCTGCTGTTTGTGACTTGACAAACATAAACTAACCCCGGTTTCCCTGGCATCAATATACTGCGCTCTGCATGAGATGAACACTGTGTAAACAGAAAGATTTAGAACAAACTTCACCCTCTTCATGCAAAATTGCCACATTTCATCTCAAAGGCAAGTATGGTTACTTCTGGTGTGCATGCACACAGGATAAGGATAAGGCATACAGTGTTGTGATAAGTATTTGCCCCCTAATAGGTTTCTTCAGTTTTTTCGATTTCTTCACATTTGTATGTTTTAGATCATCAAGCAATTTTAAATATCAGACAAAAAAAAACTTGGACCAGCTCTATACCCTCTACAGGGGTACTCAAGGGTTCATGGGAGTTTGCCCAACCGGTCCACATGTGTTTTGTGGACCTGGAGAAAGCATTTGACTGTGTCCCTCGTGGTGCCCTGTGGGGTGTGCTCCAGGAGTATGGAATCAGGGGCCCTTTATTAGGGGCCATCCGGTCTCTGTACAAGTGGAGCAGGAGTTTGTTCCGCATTGCCGGCATTAAGTCGGACCTGTTCCCGGTGCATGTTGGACTCCGGCAGGGCTGCCCTTCGTCACCGGTCCTGTTCATAACTTTTATGGACAGGATTTCTAGGCGCAGCCAAGGGCCGGAGGGGGTCTGGTTTGGGGACCAGTGGATTTCGTCTCTTTTTTTTGCGGATGACGTGGTCCTGCTGGCCCGCTCTAGCCAAGACCTATAGCATGCGCTGGGGCGGTTCGCAGCCGAGTGTGAAGCGGCTGGGATGAAGATCAGCTCCTCCAAGTCCAAGGCCATGGTTCTCGTCTGGAAAAGAGTGGCTTGTCCTCTTCAAGTTGGAGGGGAGTTTCTTCCTCAAGTGGAGGAGTTCAAGTATCTTGGGGTCTTGTTTACGAGTAAGGGAAGAATGGAGCGGGAGATCGACAGACGGATCAGTGCGGCTGCCACAGTAATGGGGACGCTATGCCACTCCGTTGTGGTGAAGAGAGAGCTGAGCCGAAAAGCCCACTCTCGATTTACCGGTCGGTCTACGTTCCTACCCTCACCTATGGCCATGAAATTTGGGTCATAACCGAAAGAACGAGATCCCGGATACTAGCGGTTGACATGAGCTTCCTCCGTAGGGTGGCCGGGCACTCCCTTAGAGATAGGGTGAGGAGCTCGGCTATCCGGGAGGGGCTCAGAGTAGAGCAGCTGCTCCTCCACATCGAGAGGAGCCAGTTGAGGTAGCTCGGGCATCTATGTCGGATGCCTCCTGGACGCCTTCCTCGGGAGGTGTTCCAGGCACGTCCCACCCTGAGGAGGCCCAGGGGACAGCCCAAGACATGCTGGAGGGACTATGTCTCTCGGCTGGCCTGGGAACGCCTTGGGCCCCCACTGGAGGAGCTGGAGGAGGTGTCTGGGGAGAGGGACATCTGGGCTTCTCTGCCGAGTCTGCTGCCCCCGCGACCTGGTCCCGGATAAAGCGGAAGACGACTACGAAAAAACTTGAGTTAATACAAAATCAGTTTTCAAATGATGATGTCATTTCTGTTAGGTGAAAAAGTAATTAACCCCACACCTAAATGGCTCCTGCTTGTTTCCCTTGGCGGCAACAGCTGTCATCAAAACTGTCATTAAAAATTTTATTAATTAGGTCACTTAGGAGGGTTGTCAAGCATAAATGGCACGTTTAAGATCTAATCTCAGTTCTGACTTTGCCATTCCCAAACTTTCATTTTGTTTGTTTGACATGCTGGTGATCATAGTCCTGTGATGACCAGACATTCGCTTTGAGGCATTCTGCTAGAAAGCAGAATTCATACATCTATTAATTATTTAATTAATTCTTGCAAAAACAGATAAACAGCTAAAACTAAGTATATAAAATTTGAAAATCTGGAACAAAATGTCCACAGAGCTACTAGGCGTTTAATGCTTTCCTAAATGATAATGTCTTGATTTTGGATATAAATAGGCTCATGTCCCTGATTGAGCACAGATCCAGAGGGAGCTGGTTCTAGAGTCTGGGTGTTGCAACTGAAAAGGCCAGGTCACCCAATGTTTATATTTAGTTCTCTGAACATTCAACGTGCATTTTAAACCAACTGAAGCCTATTAAGGGACGCCGACATAAAAAAAGCATTACTGTTATCAATTCTGTTGTCACAAATCACATCACAGCAAGACCACCTAGCACCGAGGTGGAGAAACCCCCCAGAACCCTCTAACCCGCAGATGCACAATTTCAGTGCATTGCATCTTAATGGAGGAAAAGCAGTGGAATTTGCTAATTCTTGAGGTGCTAACTACTTATAGCAGGACACAAATAATTAATTTCTCAGTATTCACACACTGAAGCAAATTGTTGTACAACACTATGTGTGTGTGTGACTGGTAACAAACTGTCAAAGGTCCTAATAATTAGTTCACAGAGTACAGCAAACAGAAGATTATATAATTTTGCTTTGAAACTGTTAAGCCCAAGCATATTGCATATTGCATATTGCATTTTGCAATATTCATTTAGAAACGAATTTTGGTGAGGCTCAAGAAATTTGAATTTTTCTTTGTTTAATCACAAATAAATCATACATTGTGCAGCAATAGTGGTTCCAGTGAAAAAAAAAAAATCTTTTACGTCTTACCTTTATACAGGCACCAAAGGTTTGAATTTAGCCTTTAACTGTGGAGCTATACTTGACTTATTTCGGTTATATAATTTCAGCCTGTAAATTGCTTCTAAAACCTTTTAGGGCTTAACAGGTTAAAAAAAACTAATACTCAAAACTTAACTACCTTATTTTTAAAAATTAGAGAACATGGAAACTTTTGGGCCTTTGTTCTGGATGCCCACTGGACGCTTCCATCGGGAAGCACGTCCCAGGACATGCTGGGGGGACTATGGCCTGGAGTGCCTTGGGCTTCCCCCAGAGGAGCTGGAAGACTGGGTGTCTCTGCTGAGACTGCTGCATCAGCGACTTGGTCCCGGATAAGCGGAAGAAAATAGGTATGAATACAAGTACAAGTAAACTTTTCTACAACAAATCACACAAATTGCATATTATTATATTAGTTTGTTTTGTGTGTTTGTAATTAAAAGAAAGATGCCTTTAGATTTGGTATTAATCTAACTTAGGCTATGATTTACTGCTCAGAAATGTTGGAAGATTAAATTCTAACACATGGCGACACATTGTGTGTCTGTTCTGAAAGTAAGAAGGCAAAGCAATTTTTGGATTTCTCATAGCTGCCTCAGATGGTAGCAACACTATAGGCAACACATACGATTTTACATAACTTTCACAAAAGAGAAAAGGAACAAGGCAGAGGTGATAGTGTGGAAAACGTTGTATGTTGTGTTGCTGTCATAGCTGATGAGTTAGGACATGAGAACTACCATTCTGAGGCTCTTAGGCTATAGCTGAAAAAACATTCCTGCCAAGAAACACAACTTTTATAAAAACAAGAAAACACTTACAATACACATACCACAGGCTGACTTGGTGAAAAAAAAACAATGTTTTTAAATCTGTAAATTAAAGATTTTAAAAACTTTTAATTTTATAAATTTTAACAATTGTGAGTTGCTTTTTTCTGAAAAATTGTTTCAATTAAAAAAAACAGAAAATGTTTGTTAATACTTAGAAACTTTTTTTATTGTTATCATACAAAACAATAAAAGGAAGTTAATTACACGCCTAATAACAATTGTCTTTGTGTGGTGAAGTAAGGCATGTTTCTGTGTTTTTATTGGCTATAGCCAAGCAGGAAAAAGAAGCGAAAGAGGTATAATTTTCCATGTCTGAGGTGTCGTGAATGCAGATTTATTTAAAGGCAACTTGGTGATAAAGGCTGAGTGATTCCACTTTCAGCTGTGTAGCGCATTTCTGCAATCTGAATATTTTCCAACCTTGAAGTCAAACGTGTATTTTTTGTCTTTGAATTAATAATGACTTTGCATGTATGGTGAGAAACTAAACTTGTTTTTTTATCGTTTCATTTCAGCTCAGTTTTGCTTGGCATGATAAGGGGCCTTTCATGATCACAGCAAGCCAGAGTTAAGTCAGAAAACAGCATGAAACATAGTTGAAGCAGAGTGTAACAGATAAGACACAAAGTTATTAGAGGAAAAAAACTATCAGAGAGTTTTTGTGTCACCCAGCCTGAATTAACTTATTATATAACATGTAAACAAGATGCTTATCCTTGCGGTCTTGTGAACATTATGCTTCAGCTTAAACTAGTTAAATTTCCACCAAAAAGTCTTGCTGGTTTACAGATTGTATTAGGCCAGAATAATGTCAATTATTTCAAATTAACTCAGTTATTCCTCCATAATTTATCACAGTGAGCTACAGATCCATTGTCCGCATATCTTCTAAAACTTAGTATGTGAGCTGACAGACAATGATGTTGATTTGATCAAATAAATGAATTTAAATTTCCCAAATATTACTGTTCTTTATAACTGTTCATAAGCCTCAGTGCATTTTAATTATGGAAAATTACATCCAAAATGTAACCACAGAAATAAAATCTATTAATAAATCACTTAATTAAAAACAGTGGCACAAAAATATATATCCTAATTTGTCAGCGTACAGGTTACAAAAAAGGTAACTACATGCAAGTTCCATGCATTTATGCTGTGTGCTACACTAGTTGGATGGACTGTCCTTGCTTTTGATTCCTACATGTGATTAAGAAAAAAATGACCAAGATGCTAAAGCTCACAGAGTGATGAAAACGCAGTAGAGATGGAGAAAAAAGTGAGGGGTGGGGGGGAGGGTGTCTGTCCATCCATCCATTCAGGCGACAACCCCTCCACCCTGCAGTCCGTTACTGTCATAATTAAATTAATTAACAATCATTTTGCAATCACCATGTTTTCCTAAAAAATACAATGTTTCATCAAATATTTATTGTTTCTAGAGGGCAGTGGCTGTACTGATTCAGAAAAACCTAGAATAATTCATGGTCAGTTTGTCAACTGAGTTTGCTTTGGATATGTGTACTCATGAGTGTTGGTGATTTCAACTTTCTTTTTTTGTGTGGCACTAGTGGCCTTTATTTTTCCAGTATTTTTTTGACAGTGGTTAGACAGGAAATGGGGGGAGAGAAAGAGGGAAAGACATGCGGCAAATATCGCCAGGGCAGGACTCAAACCCGGAATGGCTGTGTTGAGGACAAAGGCCTCCATAAATAGGTTACGTGCTTAACCCCCTACACCACCAGCACTGCAACCTGAAAAAGAGAGAACCTGCTATAAAATGGATAGAGTAAATAGGACACAAACTTTTACTTAACACCTGAGGAGAAATGTGATGCTGTCAAATAAAAACAGTTTTCCAAGGGTCTTGGGGTAAGAACGCCTATTGCAAATTTCTTTCATTTTCTTCTACAGTTTTTTTTATTTTTATCTAAGGATATGATTCATAATAAAGTTAAGACACTAGGTGTCTTAAAGATTTTTCATTCTCTCTGGGAAGATTCATAAAATGTAAATTAGTCCAAGACCTTGTGAAAAATACTGATGTTGCATGGTTAAACAAATGTACAGTGCTTTGCAAATATATTCACCTCCCCTTTGCTTTTTACATCTGTTGTTACATTCTGTCTGTCTGTCTGTCTGTCGTTATCTATGAATAAAAAAAGAAAACAACAGAAGGTTAGCATGAGCATATGTATCCAACTCCTTTGCTATGAAGCCCCTAGAAAAGTAAAAAGTTCTGGTGCAACCAATTATCTGCAATAGTCTCAGAATTAGTGAAATAAAGTTCACCTGTGTGCAATCAAAGTGCCACATGATCTGGCAGTTTAAGCACACCTTTTCTGAAAGACCCCAGAGGCTGCAACACCACTTAGCAAGAGACATCATACCATGAAGACCAAGAAGCTCTCCAAACAAATCAGGGACAAAGTTGTTGAGGAGTTCAAGTTAGGGTGGGGTTATAAAGAAAAATCAAAATCGGAAAGCACATAGTACCACAACAAACCTGCCAAGAGAGGGTCGCACACCAGAACTCATAGACTTGGCAAGGAGGGCCTTAATCAGAGAGGCAGCATAGAGACCAAAGGTCACCCTGAAGGAGTTGCAGAGTTCCACTGCAGAGACTGGAGTATCTATTCATAGGACCATAATAAGCTGCATACTCCAAAGAGCTGGGCTTCATGGAAGAGTGAACAGATAAAACCTGTGTCGGTTTGCCTGGGATTTGAGACCGGGACGGGGATTCACCTTCCAGCAGGACAATGACCTGAAGCATACTACTACAGTAACACTCAAGTGGTTTAAGGGGAAACATTTAAATTTGTTTGGATGGCCTAGTCAAAGGCCAGACCTTAATCCAATTGAGAATCTGTTGTTAGACTTGAAGATTGCTGTTTACAAGCAAAAAGCATCCCAGTTGCACGATGTGGCAAGATCGGTATCTAAAGTGACTTGCAGCTGTAATTGCAGTTGTAAAGTGCTCTACAAAGTACTGACTTTGGGGGGGGGTGAACAGTTATGCATGCTGAAGTTTTCTGTTATTTTCTCCTATTTGCTTCACAGTGAAAAAAATAATACATTTTCAAAGTTGTAGACATGTTGTTCAAATGAAATGGTGCAAACTCTCACCCAGTCCATCATAATTCCAATTTGTGAGGCAACAAAACAATGAAAAATGCCAGGGGTGAATAGTTTTTCAAGTCACTCTAGTTACCCAAAGTTCCTGTGAAGCATGAGGACCTACCTTGTTTAGCAGTGGAAAAAAGTGGTGCTTTCCCAGTAATATACTGCAGCAGTGTAGCGCATATGGAACACTGGAAAACCTGTCATCTAAATAAAAAACATTGGAATAAACCAGGTGTGTTTTGCATAATATTAATGCCAAATTAATTGAAACAAAGTCTGCAGTCTTTTCTCAACTAGTGTTGAAAGGAAAGAGCAGGAGACTGCTGGACTGAAGTATTATCTGACATAATGCAGGCATGGTCTGGTTTGTCATGGTGAAGAAAGAACTAAACGATGAAGCAAAGCTCTTAATTAACTGGCCCAAGTTCCAACACTACCCTAAACTGTGGTCATGAGATATGGATCATGACTGAAAGTATGAGATCAGAGATACAAGCAGCTATAATGACTCTGCTTCGGTAGGGTGGGCGTTAACTCAAAGATAGTTTAAGGACCTCCCTTATCCGAGGTGAGCTTAGAGTAGAGCTGCTTCTCCTGCGCATGAAAGGGAGATCTAATTAGGATGCTTTTTAGGTGCCTACCTTTGGAGATTCTCCAGTCACGTTCCACTAGGAAGAGACCCCGGGGCAGATCCAGAAATCACTGGAGGTACTATAAATAGCTTCTGGCCTGGAAATTCCGTGAGGCCTGTAGAGCTGCAAGAGAGTGTGATGTCTGGGTTTCCTTCCAGAACCTTTTACCTTCTTGCCCCAGGTCAAGGATAATCGGCCTACAAAATGGACTCTGACGCCGGGCTCACACTGAACGTGGTGCAGCTGCGGTGTGGTGCGGTGCTTTCTGGATGGAGATAGTAGAGTTTTTGTTCATGTATTAACAGGACTTCATTTTCAGAACTTGTACTTGTCTTGAACAGAAAGCCACTCACACTGCACTGTGGCCAGCCCGGCCTGGCTACGGCTCCCGCAGTGGAAATGGCGCTCCGAAGAGCAGAAGTTCACGTGGGGTCAGGGAGTTCACTCGAGAACTAGCTCAAACATTTTCGACGGGCGTCAAAGCTGACGTCATCAGAGCTTATAAAATTATAGGAAACAAACTTTTAGCTGCCATTTCCAGTTGTAGTGTACGACGTTAGGGGGCATCTCTGGTGAAATAGAAGCTTGCAGGCGGGTTTACTTTTCCTCCACACTGATCATTCCTGGAAGAGCTTGAAAGCTGGAAATCTGTCTGTTACAAGAAGATCAAAAGATTCATATCCCGATCGAAGACCGTCAAATGCAACCCAGGCGCAGGTAAATTCCACAGAGGGTTTGTTTCCCTTGGAGACGAGTTTCCTCCTTGTTTTTCAGTCGACTGCAACGGTTCCTCATATTTTATCCGTTTTGGACGGATGCGAAGTTGACCATTTTGAGTATATGACAGACGTGTGACACTCTGGTTCCCCCCTGTTTTTTTTCTTCAGACCTACAGCCCATCCTGAACTGGTGAAGAGAAGAAATCGACATTAAAGTAATTTCATTCTTTTTATATTAAATTGGATAGGTCTATTTAGAGGTCTGGGCAGGGTGAGGCATGGTTAAGGTGAATTAGGATCACCATTAATTAATCCAACGTATTAACTTGTTGCATTCAATATTGATTGAAGTGTTTTATGCTGAACTGTTTTGATATGCTGTTTGAATACTGTGGAACCGCAATGAGCAGTTGCGCTCAAATTTGATAATCTTTCCAACTTAATACAAATTGTTGTGTTATTCTCATTTGTCCATAAACTGCTGGTTTGATCGCCATCTACCCTCCACCACTTATCTTTATTTTTGATTATTAGTGAACCTGTTTTTTTAGAATAGTAAATGCTTAGTTATGTGAACGTTGTTGGACCAGAAGAGGTTGTTTGGAAGAGGGACTATTGGTTTAATACATTTTCACATAGATAAAGAGACAGCGTTTGTGTTTATTTTGTGTCAAGAGAAGGTTTTTGTTCCACCATTCGGTGAAACGGTTGATAATGTAGTGACATTTGGCGTGGTATGATAATGCATCCATCTTCCTATCCACTTGACCAGTTTCATTGGTTGACCCACAGCACAATGCTGCCACCATCATGTTTCACAGGAGGTGGTTTTCCATCTCACCAAGCATTTTGCATGTAGGACAGAAAGTTAGATTTTGTTCATATCTGACTAGAACACCTTTCAAATGTTTGCTGTTTCCCCTACATATCTTGTAGAAAATTTAATTTGGGAGTTCATCTTAGTTGGGACAATTAAGAGATATCCTCCAAACCAAATTGCTGAATACTAACGCCACATATTCATATTTGTCATTGTAAAAAGTGTTAAATCCAGGTATCATTTCCTCCCTTTCAGACATTCAAAAACATTCAAGTTTGTTGCTGTATCATGAAAAAATGTGAAAAAGCTTAAGTGGTATGACGATTTCTGCAAGGCACAGTAAGCACAAATGCTACATTTAAAACAAAGCAGAAAGCCAGAAGTGGTGTTCTAAAACAGGCAATTATTTACTAAGCGCTATATTATAGACCTTTTGGTAAACCTTTCAAGCTCTGCAGCTGGGGTGAAAGTTAGGAAGAGAGATACAGCTTAGGTCTCAAGTTCAGGTTATTTTAAGACATAAGAGACATCATTTTCAAAGGAGTTAAAAATGAGAGGAAAGAGGTTGGGTCCTGAGGAGAAGGATAATTAGGTATTCATTAATATCCTTTTTGTGTTTTTTGACAGCATAAGAAGTAAGGCCTTGACTTGCTTCACTTCTGCCTTCTTGCAAATGTGGCTCTCTTTTCATCTGGTTCGCATGAACATTTGATTATTCAGTACTTCTGAAGGAGCCTTGCCACATTTCATTACTTTGTCTTCCTGTGTAAAGTAGTATGAACACCATGGCATGAATGATAACTACATTCACTGGCAAAGTTTAGTCAGGTAATAACTTGCCAAAGAACACAGCTGAGAACCTAAAGGGTTAAATCTCTTCAAATATTTCTGGACAGGAATATATAGTGAAGATGTATCCATCATGAAATACATTCTGTCATCCGGCTCATCCGTTTCTCTGATTTGCCTTCAAAGGTGATGATGAAAGCTCTTCATAAAAGCAGCCATAAATAGAAAGCACTTTTAAAACCCACTCTCTGGGGGCCATCTGATTTCTGCCAAAGACACCTATCAGGTCCATGAGGAACACTGTAAAGTACAGTCCTGGGCTGAACATCCAGCAGCCCCAGTTAAAATCATCAGTAGTACATATAATTCTGAAACCAGATATTTACATAGAAAAAGAAACATTTTTTTCTCACTGGCTGACATTAAATCGGACTAAGGTTTTCCTGATTTAGGCCAGGGTGTTCTACAAAACTGTTTTTATTTGATAAATCTCTGAATAATGGGAAAATACGTCAAAATTTCACACACATTACAATTATTGTGAGTTTAAATGATTTGAGAATGCCCAAATGATGATGTCATAGCTTTGTAAGCTTCTGGTTAATTCACAACGTCAGAGTTAAATCAGAATCAGAATCAGAATCAGCTTTGGAGCCACACCTATGGATTTACTTTAAGGCAATACCTACAAAACATTGCTTTTATATCACAGAAGTCAGAAATCAGACAAGAAACCACAAAGATGAACCTCCAAGAGTCTGGTTCCCCCCTTGGTTCAATTTCCAGATGGCGGAAGGTGACATGTTCCTCTGTTTAGGCTAAGGTTGTTAGGGGAGCATTATTATCCGCAGCAACTGAAAAGCAGCATAAAAAAGCTTTATTACAATCAGCAAATGTAGTCAGGGACAAAGACCTTAATTTTTTAAGACGTGTTGTGGTCTGATGAAGGTAAAGTTGCAGTGTTTGGTCATAATAACCATCGTAACAATTGAAGAAAAAAAGGGAACGATTGAAAGCCTGAGAATCTCTGTCCTTCCTTTGAAGTTTAGGGGTTGCAGCATCATATGTTTGCATGTTTTGGTGCAGGAGTAGCTGGTTTACTTCACAATATAGATAGAATCCAACATGATTGAAACAAGTCAATTATTTAGTTGCGACGGTGGCAGCAGTAGTAGAGGTTCGTCCTGTGACCAGTGGGTTGCCGGTTCGAACCAGCTCTGTCTGTCTCACTCGTGTCCTTAGGCAAGATACTTCACCTGCCTTGCCTGCTGATGGTGGTCAGAGGGCTCGGTGGCGCTGATTATATGGCTGCCTCACTTCTGTCAGCCTGCCCAATGGCAGCTGTGGCTACAGTGTAGCTTACCACTGTCAGTGTATGAATGGGTGGATGACTGATTGTAGTGTAAATTGCTCTGGGGTCTCTGGGGACTCGATAAAGTGCTATAAAAATGCAGGCCATTTACCATTTAAAAGGCAAAACTACCAAATACCAAAGAAATGTGTGTAAATTTCTGAAGTGATCTCAAAAAAATCCCTTATTTCATATTTTTGGTGATCCTAACTAACCTAAAACAGGAATGGTTTGTCTAATTTAATATCAGACAGTAAGGGGAAAAAACTAATGTCTCTTTTTATACAGTGTGTGTAAACATCTAGTTTCAAATGTAACTGATGCTGACTGTCTGAGTGGATTGTTTGCTGTAGACTGCAGGTAGAGCTTAAAGGAAAAGTAAGGTTCATGCAGCATGATCGCTTTTAAAGGTGGGGTGCAGCAGTTTCTAACATCCATACTAATTCACTTAACTCCCACTCAGCCAACTGTTGAATAACATCCTCAGTGGAATTATGTCTGAGGCAAAGCCATAAGCTGTAGCTGCAACATCCACCCACCCACAGTGAAGTCCACTATATAACGACTCTTCCACGGCACTGTTAGAACTCTCAGCTCTATATGGAGCACTAAATAAACATCAGCTGGGTTCGACATTCATCGATTGTATATGTCTGTGATGCTGTTAACTGAGGTTGGATGCAACAGCTATAAACCACTAATATTGTTTTCATATTTTTCAGTTCCTAATTTACATAATACTCCTGAGAATAAGTAGTTGATTGTCTCTCTGTTGCCTGGCCTCCAAGTTAAAAAAAAAAGTATGATTCCTATTTAGGCTACTTAATGAAACCACATTTCCTAATCGCATCACCTTATTTTTCTAGTTTAATGACATACAAGACAAGGGTAGGTTGTTACTTCCATCAACCAGGTGCTGCACATGTAATACATACAATGTCTATAATCAAACAACAACCGGGTGCTGGTCCAGATTATATCCAAAGGTGAGAAAAACATAATTTCAGGAATGTCTCCTCTAAACTAACAAGTGTTATGTTATTAACTAGGGATAGAAGGGTCCGAAAAATTTAAATTGGACTTTTGCTAATTTTTTGAAGCCTCAAGGTAGAATTATAGAAGTTCTTAAAGCTGTTGATAATTAACCTGCATAAGATACACTATATTACCAAAGGTTTTTGCTCCATTTTTGCATTCATATGCACTTGAGTGACATCTTGTTCATAATCTATAGCGTTTAATATAATGTCAGCCCACCAATTGCATTTATAGCAGCTTCTGGAAGGCTAAACCACTCCTAAACCATGTGGAAAGCCTTTCCACTTGGTTTAGGGGTGTGTTTATGGGAATTTCCAACCATTCTTCAAGAAAGTAATTTGTGAGGCCAGATGCTGATGTTTGACGAAAAGGCCTGGCTCACAGTTGCCACTCTAATTCATCCCAAATGTAATTTGTCAGGTGAGGGTCAGGAATCTGTGCAGGCCAGTAAAATACCTTCACACTAAATTTACTTATCCATGTCTCTATGAACCTTGATTGGTTCAATGGTGCATAGCCATGTTGGAGCAGGAAGGAACTGTTGCCTTAAAGTTGGGAGCATGGATTTTTCGAAATGTCTTGGTATGCTGAAGTAGAAGAGATGTTGACATAGAGGCACACATGTGCAGTTTGCCACAGTCAGAATGACATGATCTGAAGATGTGTTTATATGCAAGCCGTTCAGATTGACAATCGACATAAACCACCCCTTTTATTCAGAATACAATTGCAATTGTCACGTTTACATGACGCATTTGTATTCCAATTGGCCCTTTATTCCGAATACTTGTGTCCATGTAAACATGTCTAGTGTGTTATAACTCGCTATTAGTTTCCCTTGTCTAATCAAGTGACTGACTTTAGTGTGTTGTTGTGATTATGAATATATTATTTAATATTTAATATTAATACTTTAATATTTTATTAAAATTATTTCGGTCTTTTAAAGGTGGTCCTGTGAATACCAGCCTATTAAGACAGTTGTATTAGGACAAAATTGAAAGGGTTGAGCCAAGCTCTGGGCATTATTAACTTTTATAAACATTATTAGCAGCAAAACTCTGTACACACACAGAATTATTCTCACAATTTCTTAAAATACAAGAATTTATTACGAAAAATAAGTCAACTCAAAGTCAAACATATTTCAATCCACAAACTCTTTACTATGCTAAAACAACCTAACTAAACTACCAAGCAGAATGAAAGAATAAGGAAGACTAATGGGCTATGTACAATATAAACAAGTTGATCAAAGATGGTTGAAAACCAAGACCAAAGAGTGATGCAACATTACCACGCAATGTTATTCATGTTTGAGACCAAAGGATTATCTTGAAGAATCTGGAAATGAAGTAAGGTTAGTCTGGGAACTAACTTAGGCAATAATTGGTATACCTTCAAACAACCATTCAATGCAAGATCAGATAAAACGTTATTTTGATAAAATAACATTTTAAAGAATGATTTGCAGAAAAAAAAAACATTCTGGATGACTAATTCTCAATGGTGTTTAATTAGCTTCCTTTATTTATTAAAATAATACTTAAGGAAATATTATTAAGGAAATGTTAAAATAATATTTGAAAAAAATATTATTTTGAATGAAGACCAACAACCTTTCTGGGTAAATGATCTTTAGTGGTGTTTAGTTAGTTATCAGGTTTAGTAAAATAATATTTAGGGAAATATTATTTCCTAGATTGGAAACTAACAACCTTTCTGGGTAAACGATCTGTAGCTGGCTCACAAGGTGGGCGAGCACATGTTCTTAGCCGTTAGCGGTTGGAGCTAACAAAAGAAGCTTATAGTTGTTATCAGAATCAACATGTACCTTTAAAATACAACTAAGATGGCACATTATGGCCGATCCGTAAAAAAATAAAATGAAATCACCCTTTAAATAAGTTTGTCTTTACTTTAAAAAAACAACACACAACACATCATTAGCTGAGTTTCTAAACACAAACAAAAACAAATGTCACTAAACGAACATTATTTAGATATTTTAACTCTAAACTAATCTCTGCCCAAACACTACCTCTTTTGTGAACCGTGCTGAGGAGATGTTGTCCTGGGCGTTGAGGAAAATTCAATTCAAATTCAAAAATACTTTATTAATCACGAAGGGAAATTAAATGTTGTTGTAGCTCATTATGCAGGTTTCTTCAAAGAGCCGTTGTAGATGCTGATGGCTGTGGGCAGGCGGATCTCCTGTAGCGCTCTGTCTTACAGCAGATCTGAAGAAGCCTCTGACTGAAGACACTCTGTTGTTGTAGGACAGTCTCATGAAGAGGATGCTCAGGGTTCTCCATAATGTTCTTCATTTTATGAAGAATCCTTCTTTGCACCATGATCTCCAGAGGTTCCAGAGGAGTCCCCAGAACAGAGCCAGCTTTCTTTATCAGCTTGTTGAGCTTTTTTAGTCCCTGGCTCTGATGCTGCTTCCCCAGCAGATGATGGCAGAAGAGATCACACTCTCCACAACAGACTTATAGAAGATATGCAGCATCTTGCTGCAAACACTGAAGGTCCTAAGCTTCCTCAGGATGTACAGTCTGTTCTGTCCCTTCTTGTAGACAGCTTCACAGTTGCATCTCCACTCCTGTCTGTTGTCCAGGTGAACACAGAGGTATCTATACTCCTCCACCACATATATCTCTGATGGAACTAGTGTTTGACCTATTCTTGTTTCTCTTCAAATCTACAATCATCGCCTTTGTTTTATTCACGTTCAAGATGAGGTGATTGTTTCCACACCATGCCACAAAGCGTTCCACCAGCTCCCTGTACTCATCTTCTTGTCCATCTCTGATCCACCCCACAACTGCAGAATCATCCGAGTATTTCTGCAGGTGACAAGAGTGAAGAGGAATGGTGAGAGTACAATCCCCTGTGGTGCTCCTGTGCTGCTGACTACCTGGTTAGACACACAAGCCTTCAGTCTCACAAACTGTGGTCTGTTTGTCAGGTAGTCTTTGATCCAGGAGATTGTTGAGGCCTCCACCTGAGTCTTCTGGAGTTTCTGACACAGCAAATCAGGTTGAATTGTGTTAAATGCACTGGAGAAATCAAAGAACATGATCCTCACAGTGCTGCTGGCTTTGTCCAGATGACAGTGGGTTTGTTGAAGCAGGTGTATGATGGCATCTTCAACTCCAACTCCTCAGCAATAAGCAAACTAAAAGGGGGTCCTGATAGTTTATTTTGCTTACTCAGGTGGGCCAACAGGAGTCTCTCTAGGACCTTCATAATGTGGGCAACAGGTCTATAGTCATTGAGGATGGATGGGTGAGTTTTCTTTGGTACCGAAACAGGAGGTCGTCCACAACACTGGAACCTTCTTTTGGGCCAGGCTAAGATTAAAGAGGTGCTGCAGAATCCCACAGAGCTGCTCTGCACAGCCCTCCAGCACTCTAGAGCTGACACCATCTGGACCTGCAGCCTTATTCTGATTCAGTCTCTCCAGTTGCATCTTCACCTGACTTCTTGAGACAGACAGGTGGAAGGGGGTGGCAAAGGGAGCATCATCATCTTCTGATTTGGTTGAAGGCAAACATGTAGAAGCAGAAGGGTCTATGGCTGAGGTGGAAGATAAAACATTTGAGGTGTTACTGGACAGCTGTGGGTCCTGTGGGTCAAAGGGCGGTGGGATGTCTGTTTGGCTGTGAGCAGGAGAGGAGGATGCTGAGCTTGTTTTTGAACTGAACCTATTGAAGAATGTGTTCAGTTCATTGGTTCTGTCCAGACCTCCATCGGTCTGATCGTCCTTCTGCTGGAAGCCTGTTATCTTCTTCATCCCTGACCACACATCTCTGATATTGTTTTGCTGGACCTTGCTCTCCAGCTTCTTCTTGTACACCTCCTAGCTGTCTCTTATCTTGACTTTAAGTTGCTTCTGTATACTCCTCAATAATTCCCTGTCTCCCTCTCTGAAGGCTCTTTTTTTCTTGTTAAGCAGGTCCTTCAGGTCACTGGTGATCCAGGGTTTGTTATTGGGGAAGCATCTCACGGTTCTGGTGGGGATGATGTCATCTACACAGAAGTTTATATAGTCGGTTACACACTCAGTCATGGCATTCACGTCCTCTCCATGTGGCTGGCACAATGCGTCCCAGTCTGTAGCCTCAAAGCAACCTCGCAGGGCTTCTTCAGCTTCCTATGACCATTTTTTCAAAGTCCTCTTTATGACAGGTGCTCTCTGAACAAGGGGCTTATATTTTCAGCAGAGAAAAACAAGATTGTGATCTGATTTGCCTAGAGGAGGTCTTGCTGTAGAGATGAATGAGTCCTTGACATTTGCATAAAACAAATCCAATGTTTTGTTTTCTCTGGTAGAGCAGCTGACAAATCTGTTGAAACGTTGGAAGTGTAGCAGAGAGTGAAGCGTGGTTAAAATCACCAGATAATCCCACAAACACAGTGTCTGTCACTTAGCAACAACTGAGCCGACGGCATTGTATGCACAGTTGGCAACAGCGGAAGGTGGAACGTAAACTGTTGCCAAAATAACACTGGTGAACTCTCTGGGTAAATAATATGGACGAAAACTTACTGCTAACACTTCAATATCTGGACTGCAGAGACGACACTTCACAGTAGCATGTCCTGGATGACACCATCTGTTGTTCACAAGTACTGCCAGTCCACCTCCTTTACGTTTGCCGCTCCTCTTTAAATCTCTGTCTGCTTGTATGGTTAGAAAGCCCGGCAGAGAGACGTTGGGGTCAGGGATATGATCCTGCAGCCATGTCTCAGTAAAACACATAATACTGCATTCCCAGTACTCTGGCTGGGTCCTTTGTAGGGCGTGGAGTTCATCCAACTTGTTTCTCAACGATCTCACATTGCCCATCATAATCGACAGAAGAGATGGTTTGAACTTCCTCCTGCTTTCTCTTCTTTTTGCTTTTCCTGCTCTGCATCCAGGGGGTCTCCTTTTCAACTCATCAGGGATTTGGGGTTGTAGTTGAAGTATTACTTGAGCTTTTGAGATATTAATCAGCTGCTCCCGGTTGTAAGAAACAACCCTCTTGCCATTGCAATGCATCGTAACAAATGTCCAAAAGTAGAAAAGTATTAGGAAAAATCCTCCCAGCTGCACAGCATCCAACACCGGAGAGGACAATTGTCCACAAAAAATCAAGAAAGAATCAATCAGAATGAAAAGTAACAGAGCTACTTCAACCTGCTGCCACCTTGAGCGGCTCAATTCTAGAATCCAAAACATCCACGTGTGGGTAAACAAAGGTTTAGCTTGCAGCTAACCTCAATAGCTGTGGGAAAGGGCTTTTAGCTGGCCCGGCCAAACCATACGACAAAGGCACATTTGCCTCCTGGAGTGGCCACAATGCAGCGGGTTAGCTCTCGCTATATGGACGTACACGCAGGAAGGCGTGCGATGCAGTCCTGGCCTTCTTCTCCAGGCCGTGGGGGAAATCCTTTTCGATTAGAGCTGCTTCTGGAGGCCTCAGAAGAAAAGCGAAGTGACGCTTGTCTTATTCCCCTTATTCCCCTTATTTCCCTTTATTTAATTGAATGCCGGATACTCGACCAACAAATCATTGCTTAACTTTGTTGCATGTGATTGTGGTTACTTTTGGTTCCAAGTTAAAGAGTCATGTCTGCTTGCCAACAAGGAGACATATGCACGTTTGGTGCCTCTCCAGATTCCCATCTGAAATCTCCATGGAAAGAGGTATTTTTGTTGGAACGCGGGGTTTTATTCAAACAGTGACGTCACGGGAAGTACGCTGTTACCCCTCCTGTTCCTGGCTGTGCTGAAAGTAGGTTACGTGAAGCGAAGTCTTTTTCTCTATTTCCACTGAGACACCAGCCTTTTGACTTTTATATTACCAAGTGTGGAGAATGTGGCAAAAACAAATCGACAGACACAAACTTGTTTTAACTTGTTTTAACTCTTTTAAGTTGAGGTAACACCCACATACTGTTTAAATACTGTCTGTAAACTCTTGTTCGGGGCTCTGCTTCACTGACTAAGCTCAGTGACAGGGTCTTCAAACGCCGTAATGCCTTTGAATAAATTTATAAGATAAAGTCCGGTTTTTCTCTTGTTTAATGAGTTAATTTCTCTCCCACTTTGATAAGAAAATCCATAACATTCTTCACCAGCTAAAAATGCTTTAAATTTAGAAACTTTACTATAAAGTAAAAGTATGTGAAAGTATCCACCATACTACTTACTTACAGTGCCTTGCAAAAGTATTCATAGCCTTTGGAATTCTATCTAATTACAACCACAAACTTCAATTCACTTTACAGGGAGTTTAAATTATAGGCGAACTCCAAATTAATAATAATTAGAAAGTGGAAGGTAAATCACATGTGGTTTTCGATGTTTTTCAAAAATCAAAAGTTGAAAAGTTTGCTCTGCATTTGTATTCACCACTCATCAGTCCACACTGTATAGAAGCACCTTCCACTGTCAATACAGGTGCTAATGTTTTGGGATTTTACACAAACATTAAAATATTTTCCAGGAATACCTTGATTGTTTGCACTGGATTTTATTTAGGTGAATTAGATGAGGGCTGAATACATCTGCAAGTCACACATTTCACCACATTTCAGGTTTTTTTTGTAAACTATGTGTCTTTGTCCTTCCACTTCACAATAATTCAGAACTCTGTTTTGATGTTACACATATAATACTAATAAAATACATAGAAGCTTGGGTTTGTGCTGAAACGCAAAGACGTTCAAGGGGGTATGAATAGTTCTGCAGGGCACTGTAAAACAATACCTTTTTATCACAGTTTAAGATCATAGGACAGGAATGAATAGGAGGTGCATGACAAAGAGATAATAGTGTGTTTTCACAGTCTGCTCTTGTAAATAATAACTCCATTGGTTAGAATATATTCTTTCCCCTGCATGAAGAGGTGGCATGTTCATTGCAAATGTGAGAGCGGAGGCAGCTGGAGTTGGGCGAGCTTGCGTACAAACCCTATTATTATCGTTTCTTTCACTGTGGGCTTTGAGCAAGAATTTGTGGAATCACAAATAGCACAAGGGAGAGAAAGAGAAGTAACACTCAAAAACAACTGTCTTTGAAATAATTACCATACAAGAAGGGCTACGGTAAATTTAGGAATCATTTCTCCCATCTCAAAAGGAAAACAGACATCAAACTTGGTCGCCATTTGCTGTGCCTCGCTCTCAGTCTTATCTAAAGCTTGCTTATAAGAGACCACTTGGTGGGCATGTAATTAATTTCATTTTTCAAGCAGCAATAAACTCACTAAGAAAAAAAAATCTGAAAGTCACAGTGATAAATAAAATATGTGGGTGGAGGAATAAAAGTAAACTAAGTAGGTGTGGTGTTTTATACATACATTTAAAATTATATTGATGTTTATTTCCGTTTAAGCTTCACTCAATGTGATTTTCTGTTTTCATTTTTAAACCCAAGCTTTAAGGTATACAGTTTTATAGGCTGTTAGAGGTTTTTCTTTATGGCATTCATCAACGGCTTACTGCACTATTTTAGGTTTTAGTTTACGCAGGTCAGAAAACCAGTGGGATTTAATTAAAAGCAGACAAACAGAACTAAAAGAAAATAAGTGAAAACAGACTAATTTTGTGGTAAGTTTAACTTATTTTCTACTCGAATGACCCAAAGTCATTCAATACAGTCTTCAGTTGGAGAGATTACCGTTCAGTCATTAGGTACCGCAAATATGAAGACATTTAAGACCACATCCTTTTACAGTAAATATGCGCATGAGCAACTAGGCTGTCAGAGGCACAGTTTGTGTTACATTATGGCTTGCTTTCAGTCCTGATCACATGACATTGAAATTATATAGACTTTAGTCTCCATTTCTAGTGCACACATACATATATTGGCCGGGTCCAGGACCTGTCCTGGGTGATAATAATGGTATGTAGCAATAAAACAACTTACATAGCCTACATATAAATTCTCACAATTTAAAAAAGGCACAAACTGTCCACTTTTAAAGCTTGAAGTCTGGAGCACAACAATAGTGGGACCCTGGCCATGGATTACAACATGGATGAACATGGACTGTGAACTATACATAATCGAAGGGCAGTACTTTTCTTCATCTTTCAGTGTCACAATGACTTGCACCTAACTCAGCCCATTGAAGAGGAGGGTTCATAGCTGACTCCTGTGATGTCACTGTTTTAACACAAACACGGTGTTCCAACATTGCGGCCTCTACCACACGGCTCTCAAGGAGACCGGATGGAGGGACACAACGCACGAATGTCTCCTTGCCGGCAAGCAGACATAACTCTTCAACTTGGATCCAAAAGTGACTACGGTCACACTGATTGTATGAACAAAGTTAATTAATAAAGTATCCGGCATTTATTCACCCCTTTTACTATTGTCCAAAATCCATCGCCTTATTGGGCTGGTATACACTGGACAACACAGACTGAATTATTACTTTAATAAAATATTTAAATATTATAATCAAAAAATATATTCATAATCACAACAACAATGATTGGCAACAGTGTTTGGGTTTTAGAAACTATTAATAATTATAATTATCAATTATTAACAAATTATTATTATTATAAAGTTAGAATTTTTTCTTTTAGTCAAACTAACAAATTTCATGGTATAATAGAGCAATAGGTGAAGGATCTGCCTTCTCAAACAGCAAGCACTGCCCACATAACCAGAATAAACTACAAACGACTTCTCACCAGAATTGGTAATTTAATTAAAAAAAATGAAAAAGCAATGTAACAATGTCACAGTTCAGCATGGATAGGTATGTGTCAGGAGTTAGACAACATTAGCTCAAAGGCTAACACAGAAACACTAGTGCATATATGCGTGTGTGGCCAAGTTAACTAGTTAGAATGCTAGCAGACAAAAACGAGCGGAGCACACATTAGACTGTTGCAAATTAAAACAAAGGCAGTGTCTGCTATCATCAGGACAGACCAATCAAAGCAGGTACAATCTCATGAGGCCCACGTTTAAGTGGACACAAGTATGGATGTGTGTAAGTGTGTGTGTGTGTGTGTGTGTGTGTGTGTGTGTGGTGTGTGTGTTGTGTGTGTGTGTGTGTGTGAAGCCACACTAACTAGGAAGCAACCTGGTGCCTTAAACAAGGAGGGGAGCACACCAGATGATGTATGACATGGCATGGTAATGCCACATGGAAAATGGGCGCCAAATTAGAACAAAGGAACAATGAAACAACGGCCGTAATAATCTTGAAATACTTCACAGAGGGACGCATGAGTTTGTGGTTCCCACATGTGCAGCATTACCTGTACCTTTAGCGTAGCTCCCAATGTGACTGTCAGTGGTTGTGGTGGGTTTGGACCAAAACACAGATAGACACTGGGCAGCAGCATGATGAGAGATAAGGTTCTTCTTTTAATGAAAAAAGGTTTCCAAAAACTTTCCCAACAAGGTAGTGCAGAGAGTCGACAGAGAAACAGCAGGGTAGTTAACGGGAGGAACCAGCAAATGACAATGAGAAACAGTGAGCTTTTAAACTGGGGGAAGTGCAATGTGGAACTAATGTGAAAGGGAGGTAATTAGATGAATCCTGAACAGGTGTGAGGATAAGCTGCAGAGAACTGAGGGGGAATGAATCTGAGAAGACTGATTAACAGGGAAACAAAGACTAAGTAGTCAGAGAACAGATCTAGGGAAACTATAACCAACAAAAGATTAGGAGTCAGGAAAGTAAAAACTAACAAAGTAGTCTGTGGACATAAAGAAAAACACTAACAGGAAAAGTAAATAAACAAACACTAAGTGACTGACAGCAACTAATGACCTGACCGAAAGGAAATAAACATGAGAGCCTAAACAAAAGAGAATTATACTAAAATGACAACCCTGGGGAAAAAAAAACTAAATCTAAAGTATCAATAAACAGAAGAGAACAAAAGACCTGGGGAAAAGGAACTAACTAACAAAACTAAGTAGCACTGACCTGCTGGGGAATATGAGCAAACATATGAACACAATAATTTAAGAAGAAAAAACCCACAGAAAAAGTAAACAAAAACAAAACCCAAAATGGCAGATCCTGAGAGTAACCAATTGTGTAAAGCAGACTCAACCTTCTGCTATGAACTCAATCAGTTAAGCATAAAGCAAAAATAATCACACAATTTAAATTGTTTTATTTTGAACCAATTTATCTCTGCCAAGAAATAAGCCTCTTACTGTTTATATGACTTTTTTCCTTCTTTGAATACAGAGTCCAGAAGGTCCATGGGCTAAATCGGGCTGGATGGTGGCAGTTGCACTCAGCAGCACACGTTTGCTCGCAGAGCCGTGGTCTCTGTACTGTCTATTCTTCGACAAGGGAGGAAAACCGCTTCATCGACACAATAAGAGACAGACCCATCTCTTCTTGGAGAATCTCTGCTCAGATTCTACAGAACTGGGACCGCAAGCAGCGAGTCTCAGTTTTCAGCAGTAATTATCATTGGATATAAAGACAGTGATTTTAACATTTTTTTAAAGCTTCTACCTCTGAGGTTCTAAAGTTTGTCACTTGGCCAGTAAGTTTAAGACATTCATGTGTGAACAATCCCTCCCTCACACAGTGAGCCATCGGGATCAAAAAGCAAGGTTTCTCTGTGCGCTGGCTGTTTATATCAGTAGAATACTGATACTACAATGATTGCTGGGAGATGTAGTTAGATCTGTCTTTTTGATTCTTTACTGAATAATTTAAATAAAAAAGACAAGAACAAAAATGAACGGTTTTAGTGACACAAATTTAACCATGTCCTCAATTCCAGCAGGACTGCCTACAAGCCGGCGGAGGTGTCAAATTTCATTTTGACTTATGTGCCATTTGCAGGATGGGGCTTATTTTCTCCACAGACGTGTAATGCAGGTGTCTGGTTGTTTTTTTTATTAATGGCTCTCTGCTGTCTATCAACATACAGTTGCAGCTGTGCTGCCTGAGCAAGTATCAGTGAACGCTGCTTGAAGCAATGCCAATATCAGGAATTATTCATCTTCCAGCTGCCCCCTTTGCTCTTTCTGACCGTCGCCAAGCTGTCTCGCTGCTGCTGAAGGAGTAGTCTTCAAATTTCCAGACTGGCTTGAATAAACAGAGCAGCTGATGAGAGGTGATAACAGCTCAAACTGTGGTTGTGACATTTCTGATTTAGTATCTACAAAAATGACATTTCTGCGGTGAGGATGGATCCACATGTGGCTGTTTTGTTTCCACCTCTTGATGACATCTCTGACCCAGGTAGTAACCCGCTGTGACAGATGTCATGTTTTTAATCCTTTGTTCCTGTGTTGGGGTTATGACAGCAGGTTTTAAGTTTTTGGTCATTTTTTTTCCTTCAAGGGTTCTGCCTTTGATGGATAGGATTTGCTATTCTGATGTTCAGCCAATATCAGTCAGGAGCAAGAACCAATCCTTGTCACACAGCTACAAAATATGGAACATACATATCTTTTTGGGGGGTTGGAATTTAATCAGCTGGTGGGAAGTCATGGTAGCACAATAGAACACCCAAGTTAAAAAACCGTAAGGCTAGAACCAGCTTGAAACCAGAAACCATCTTCCTGTGAGATGAAAAGACTAACCACCACAATGTCCTGCTTCCTGAGGATAATCACGAAATGTTCCACATTTCTTCCCTTCCTTTTGTTATTATTATAGTAGCTCAGTCTGACAGTCTCATGTTTTGCGGGATATATTATAGAATTTAGGTTTGTAGAATTTAACATAACCGAATGGGAACCTCTTTGCAATGTTTAATAGGTAAGTACAGCTACTGTTAAAAAAAGTACACCCTCTATCAGTTCTGGTGGCGAAGGCATAATGCAAATGATCTGGTCCTCACTAAGTTAAAAGTTTTAGTAGTACACATCGGATTCCATGCTTATTATACTAACCAAAAGATAAAAGCTGTATGTAAAAAAAAAAAAAAAAAGTACATTTTTGTTGCTTTCAAATAATTAAAAGTGCTGGTAACTCCTAACTGCATTTGATTGACTGATATAAGGCAGGTGTGACCACCTCTATAAAATATAGTTATAGTTTGTTGGTCTGGAGCAGGTAGTTATGGGTTTACACAATGCCAAGATAGAAAGCCATCAGCTATAATTTCCAAAAAGCAACTGTCCTTCAATTTATGGAAGGGTAAAGAGCCGTTTGGCAGCACTGCAGGATCTGTACACCTTGCAGTCTTGGACACGACATCTGTATACCAAAATATTAGTAAGTCAAACATGATCCGTCTGACAGCATAGCCATAACTGGGTCAAGAAACAGAACAATGATCCAAAACAGCTGCAAAAGAATGGGATGCACATATGTCTGAAAAGCTCGATGAATGGAAGCAATGTTGGAAAGACGTGTGGGTCTTAAATTCCTTCACTATGACCAAAAAAAAAAATGATGCGGTCAGATAGAAAGGTACTAGGTACTCCTGATAAATGTAGTTCATGGGGTGGGCTTTGTTTTTTTGACATTCAGCTTCCCCACTCTGCCTCTGTGTTTAATGCATAATGACTGCGGATTCTGTTATAAAATCGACATGATTATTTTATGTTCTGATTCCTTCAGCTGAAAGAGGGTTTAATTTATTTTCATCTAGGGGACGTGGCAAACTGTTTGTGCTATATGAGCCCACCTGTTTACTGGCCCACATGACGATGAGTAATCTGAGTTGGTATCTGGTGAATTTGTTTTTGAGGTGGTTAGTTTGGTACATAAAACGAACATTTTCGTTCTTCGGCTTGCGTTTTAATAGAGCTTTTGTCAGTCATTACTCCTTCTCCATCAGCAGGTTCATTCTGATGCCAGGGTCTGACTGGACACCCTGTCTCCGTTCATGAAATAAATAAATAAATAAATACTGAAATACAAACCAACACTGATCTGAGCTAGGTAGGCACATGCACTTCTCAGGCACCCTGATTACTTCTGAAGCTATTGTTGCAAAGCATAAAGGTCTGGAAGATGAAACCAAAATTTTTTTTTTTTTGGTAATTTCCCCCTATGTGTGTGCTGAGCATCATCCCATCTATCATTTGTCACTGAAACAGCAAAAGTCATCCACTAAGTTTATAAACTCAGTGGATGACTAAATAAATGGTCACGTCATGCATTTACCCCTGTAAATGGAAAGCCATAGATGTATTATACGAAGTTTCCAGAGGCACTGTTCAACATAAAAAAGGAAAGGATAAATTGATTTCTATCTTAGCAGATTTCTTTTAAAGGGATTATTAGAGCTAACAACAATTTTGCCAGATTTCTTACATTTTGGCAAAAACAACTATTCCTTTTTTTTCCTGACTAAATAAATGTACTCAAATTAAAGGCTGGATTTCACCTCAATTTTTTGTGTGAAATTGTTTTACTGCAGCTAACGATGACTTATTATAAGACTTCTTAAACAGCTTGACCAGGGATTCCGACAAATTTGCCCATGTCTGTTAAACTGCAAAGAAATGGTTGATTGAAGGATGTGATTTATTGCTTTGTTCTGTGGTTAACACCACTGCTTACTGTGCAGCACAGAAGAAGACAGGTTTAATGTTTAAGTGTAACTTGATGTATTACTTCCTCACAATCTGCAGGGAGGTTCAGCAGATGTTAAGTCAAGTACTCAGGCTCGCTTTAGAGTAGATGAAAGCTAGGGATCCATAGAGGACCATTAAAATATGAGCTGAAAAAGCTTCTCTTTATTGTTATGTAACCTTCCTCAGTACAGCCATTAGCTAAAGCTGCTATACAAATGGATCCTGAATATGAGGACAGTAGCACACAGGCAGTCAGTCAGTCGGTAATTTTCTATACCGCTTCTTCCATAGTGGGTCGCGGGGAAGCTGGTGCCTATCTCCAGCAGTCTGTGGCTCGGAGGCGGGGTACACCCTGGACAGGTCGGCAGTCCATTGCAGAGCACACAGGCAGTCTTGCACAAATCTAACCTTTATGGAAAAGTAGCAAGAAGAAAGAGGTCTTGTTTGCAGATTGTAGCAAGCCATGTTACAGACATGACCATGTGTAAGAAGGCACTCCGGTCAAATGTGAGAGAGCAAAATGTAACTTTTTGGTCTGCATGCACAATGCTATATGTGCAGGAAAGCCTATATGACACATCATCCTAAACATGCGTTGCCAGAGTAAAACATAGTGATGCTGGCACCATGCTGCGGAGATCATCTACAGTCACAGAGATATTGGTCAGTGCTTACTGGAAGATGGATATAGTTAAATATAGAAGAAGAAGTCCTGTTCAAGGCTGCCACTTAAGATTGGAATGGTTGAGATCAAAGTAACTTGTGTTCGAATAGCCCTGTCAAAGTCCAGACCTAAACCCAGACAAGATTTCAAGATGTCTGTAGAGACCTTAAAATAGATGTCCATAGACACCATAGACTGGTGTGGAGGACCTGTGGCGCAGGACGACCTTTCCTGCCTGTATGGAGAAGTTCTGAGATCATCTGTGTGAGCCGAGATATTCTGAGTAATGTGTTTATAAAAAATGTGCTTTGAATTTTCCTGTGTACAGCCAGAGGCCACTGCCGTATTTCTTTCAGTATATTTCTTGTGTTTCTCTTTGTTTATATATTTGATATTTTTTTCTTATTCTGTAAATTTGCCACATTTATTTATTTTTTTTCCAAAGTTTAATTCAAGTCCATATTCTGGTTGTTGGACAGAAGTAAAAAGCAAAAGCACATTTCCGTGCTATTTGTCTTCATTGAAAAACTGCACATTAAGAACCCAAAGTTATTGTGTCCTGTATAATCCCAGGCTACACTCAGCATAAGCTATTTTGCTAAGAGAAATGCTAAAAATGTGAAAAAAATAAAAGGGCTTTGAATACTTTTGAATAGAATGTTTATATTGCGATTATTTTTGCCCAAAGTGATGCCACACACTAGCAGACACAAACTGGTGCCTTTTCTTCTGTTATCAAATTTCTTGTGACTCGCATTTGTTTGAATCTTCCACAACTCTATCTTCTAGTTTTCACCTAAAGAGTGTCAATGGGCAGTTTTTCTGTTAGAGTCAGGACTAGGCTTCTACTTTAGTGACTGTAGGCAGTTAGGCCCTCTGTGTATTTCCACAGAGGCACTTTTTGTCCTATTTTAAATTATTTTCAAGTTGCGAAATTCAAAAGTTCCTATTCATGCAGTTCTTGTGGAACAACATCCCAGCTGCTCAGGGTCTTAAGGAAATGTAAGTCACTAGTTAACCTAACATGCATGTTTGGTTAAATAAGTTAAATGTAGGAGTAAATTAAAGTACTTAGTGAAAACCCACTCATCCATAACTAATTTAACTCAACTGGCAGCAACTGTCAAAAAAACA